>JAGTTH010006847.1:0-202092 GCA_022606485.1 Agraylea sexmaculata | reverse complement strand
CCATAGTATTTATAACTATGCGCCCAGTGATGTGCCAAGGTCAAACAAGTGTTAGTATATTCTTTTCTAATTACTTATTAATGTACTCGTATGAAAAAAATCCACGCTTTTATGATTTCTCTTTCTCAACTGCACTTCATGGGCAAAAGGATTTAGCGATATAAAGAAAAAAGATGAGTATAATATTAATACTATAATATTCGTTTGTCTTTGGCACATCTCTGCACGCGCTTTAGCTGGGTATTTTAATAAAATCTACATACTTATATGTCTATGAAAATATAATAAATTAAATTGATCGCTACTTAAAATTATGTTCCATGGAAAATACTATTGAAACTATTACAAATAGGTGATACATTTAAATATTTACTTTAATTTTAATTTAATTAATAATGTAATTTAGCACCTTTTTATGAACGCGAATTCGATATGGGCACAATGCGGTGGTCGGAGACAATGAAAAAAGTAAACGATAAGTAGCCAAAGCTGTCAATGAAGATTAAGGACTTCCCGTGTCAAATTTTCCACTCAAGCTGCTGTTGCTTCTTGTAACTAATTCTCATCTCGTTAAATATCTTTTAATTCCGCGCTCACCTGAGAAAAATTGGCCGTGTTACTTACGTCGGAATTCGGTCAGAGCTTTATTTGGTGCTGGTGTTGCCGAACATGCTATTTAACAACGACTAATGAGACAAATAAAACAAAAACACCGAGCAGTCAAATTATGTGAGTTGTGACATTTATACGGGAAATAAGTTGGACCGTTTGTCGTTAACGTCGACAAAGTTTTCACGAGCAGCTTTGAAAGTTGGCAACAACCAGGTGTGCACAACTCCTGTGATAGTTTTTTCCTCTCCTCTTGTGCAGATCGAATGTAAAAAACGACAAAGACAAAGACAGTTGAGCACAAGGTTTGAAAACAAAGAAAAATCCTCTAGAACAAGGTGACATAGTGTTCGTGAATGGGTTTGAATATTTATAAGGCTTCAAAAAAATTCGATCGACTATTGCGATTTGGAGATCTGGAATAATGTTAATAAAATTCCGTAACGTAAAGTGTAAAAGTGTAACGTAATTGAGGCTATTAATAACTCAAATAATTAAATATATCACCAACATATTAAATTCAAATATAAATTCACACAATAACCAATAATAACGCCTCCATGGCAATCACATAAAATACAATATTGTTTTTCACTCAATTTTTAAATAAAGAAATATTCAAACAATATTAATTAAAAACATAGATAAGAAACTTCATTCTGCCTATATATGCTTAAAAAATCTAATATAAAATATTTTAAATAATGCTTAAGGTATGAAAATTGATATCATTTGCTTGATGGAAAAAAATGACAAAACTATTTACTGTCTAAAAGTCTAAAGCCTTTCGACAAGTCTTCGTTTGTCACAATCAGAATGTTTTGTGTAATATACTACTGTAATTTTAATTTAGGATTTAGTCTTAGTTACTGAGAATGATTTATTACAAAAAAGTATAATATGTCGAACTCGCTTGACAGCCAGTAATAGGTTGTTGAAATGACACAGGACACAATCAACTTCTAGTTTTATTCTTCACATTAATGAATGGGTGTGACTGAAAGGAATAAATCTGTCGAAGACAAACTGTCACGGGCATGAAATTTATTTATTTGTTGATTTAATCAAGTCAGATTCAAATGTAGATTGGATGAGGTCTATCATCGACACACGTGAGTATCTAGTTTATTAAGTGTTAAATGAAAGCCATCAGAGCACACTTGATTACCTTATTTTAATTGCGCGGATAGTTCGTTTGCGCATTTCTGATCGCGTATGAAATTGATATATCAAATGGAAATGTGGCGAGTCGAACCGGTCAACGTATTACGCAAATGATTAGTTTACCAAGCAATTAAAGATTCCAACAGGCAGTTATCAATAAGAAGAAGCCTCTTTTGGGATGTTATTCTGAGATATTGGTCTGCGACCAATGATAAAATTGTATCAGTGTGCTGACAACATCTGATATCAGAAAATTACTTCGGCTTACTCTCTCACTCCTGTACAAGCAATTGCAGATTTATTCATAGTATTATTGTAATCGCTTTAGGCTCAACCACTCATTACAATCAACTCTCTGTTGGGTATCATTATATAACAGTAATTAAATTAATTTTTGCATATGTGTAATAAGCTCGTTCTTGAATGCAATTCATTACACGCTTACTGACAACTAACTACATTACCATCATTTCCTCAATCCTCAGGGAAAGAGGCCTATTAATCACACTAGCATCGCTTATAACAGGGCGAGTAGTATATTATTTTTAACAAATCTATCGGTCAAATTAAAAATGCAAATCCGGTTAAATGGATGTGTCTCATAATTTGGTCGAATGTGACGTGTTGGTATTTTAGTAGCAAGTGTCGCCGTTTCTTCATGGTCGGCGACTCTTTCGTTTATCATATTTATTGGCACGGCTTAACTCGAGGCCCTGGTGATTAAAATGTGTTTTTATAGGATTTTCACCGAGGGAGCGTCCCTTTCATCGAAAATGTTGTCGATCTAATTTATTTATTCAACCGAACTCCGCCATTTTATGACCGAGTGAGAGAGAGTGCGATATTTTATTATATTTGTACTTGAGCCACAAAGTAACTTATCGGTGAAGGCAGGTGAGGTTTTTACACGTTGCGGTGTGTGGAAAATAACGGAGAATGGGTACTACGTAATTGTTTACTTTTAAATTTGGTGTAAAAGTAGTAAGGTGTGTCATAATAAATAATAATGTTAAGGATAACATGCCTAATCCATAATGAAAATATAAGTATGTGGGTCCATATACCACACCGTTTAATATTTGAAAGGCAGTTCTGTTTTCTACATTATATTTGCCTCTTCAAAGTGAACGGAGTGTATATGTAATTTCAAATGATTTAGTTATAACTTATAACTAAGCCCAGTTGTTGGTAGAGGAATTAGCTGGTATTGAAATCACACAAAGCTTACTACACAAAAAATACTGAAATATCACATATCAGTTATATTTTTATAGAGGTTATCTCCTCCAGTCTAGGGAATTTGCAAAAAAAATGTGGAATAACAACGGAATATTATTATTAGCGTAGGTGACCCAAACTATAAAATTAAGAGTAAAACAGTTTTTAACTATACATTTTTCTGATGCATTTCCTATTGTTCCATGTTAGAAAATATACTTTCACTATTGGATGTATTTATATTCTCACTGATAATACAAATTCACTGTACAAAATAACATTGCATGTGATATTCGAATAACAAAGTATGGAGTCGTTCACAAACGAGTGATCATCTTTGTCGTTATCCTCTTTTTCGCAAAGTGTCGTCTTTCCCGTCCAGTGTCGACTTTCAGTTGATTTCTTAATATAATCCTTCCTGTCTCCTCCATCATCATCAGAACCGTCAATATGTCAGCCATCTTCCATCGGTCCTGTATCAAGTGACGAAACGACCGCCCGACTAGTAAAAGTTTAACGTTTTAAAACTGGATATGTTAAACTGCAATCGAACTCATCATAACTATAAAATGGAATTACAAATGCGACAGATCCCTTCAATCACACGTTTTTATGACAAAACCAACCGGTCCTTCTGGTCATTGGATTCAGAAAGCAAGCACACGACAGTATGTCCAATGCTTGATGATCGCAAATCCTCGCAAATAAAATGAAATTAAATTTAGAATTTATATATTGTCAGTTCGGTTTTATATTGCCCGACGCATTGAAATAACCCATTATTGAATGCGGACCGTGCATATTCCGATTTTGTTCAACGAGCTGATTTCCAACAGTATCATTTCATTGTGTTATTTTCATATTAATTAATACCATATTTAAAACGGGGGGTCTGAGTTATTATTAGCACTAGTAAGTGTCAGCTATTTTGTATTGTGGAACCTGTTTGTATTGTGACTATACTTGTTTACCCGGCTATCAATATATAAATTAGAATTAGCTCTACTATAAAATATTGACTGTAAATTGGATTGTTTATCAATTAATACAGTGGTTCTTAAACGATTCTTAGTGCCAACGAAAAAATGATAAAAAAGAAAAAAATACACCAAATAATGAGAGAGACTTTATTATCAGTTAAATGCGTATAAATATTAAACATCAACTTAATAAATTATAGTTATTTTGAGTACACTGTGTCTTCGAAAAGGTTAAGAACCACTGAATTTATATTTAATAATAACAAAGACTCTACTAAAATACTAAAAAAAGGTAATTGTTATTTAGTTTTTAAGCATTATATTTTGTAACTGTTTTGTTAATATTGCTTTTATCGTTGTTATTATTTATTAATCTTCAAATTTGTAAATGGGTTTTTATTTTTTTCCCATTCTTTCTATAATTAAATTCTCATGTCAAATTTAAATAAAACATTCTCATGTTAGTTATAGGTAAAAGATGTAACCACTCTGTACACCTAAGTCTATTTCCAAAGATGTATTGTTGTATCAATCAATGTAAAAACTTATGCATAATAAAGAAATTGTAATATATATAAAATACTAAAACTAGTCTAGTATATAAATAGTAGCCTGGAGATAAAAAGCTGAGTCGGAAGTTGGAGACGTTATGACGGATATTCAGGGAGGCTTCAGTTATATTCAGCTTGCGGAACAAAACACCTGTCAAAACATCCAAAACATTTATAAAATACAAGACACATTCAAATAGACGCTTTTTTAATGCTACTATACATTTTACAAGTTCGTCCCGATTTTCTGACAGCACGTTAAATGATTGCCAATGGTAATTGTGTGGCAATATTGTGTTGCATCTGACAGAAGGTTTCTCCTGTAAATGTTTCGCAATAATTATTTCGCAATAGCAAGAAAGGTGCATCATGAGGTGTCCAGTTGGCAAGCCTGTCACATTGTCTATCACAATTAACGACCTCATTAGATAAATATATCTATTTAACATAATTGTTGCACTTCAACACTAATCTCTCACAGTGGTTATGATAATCTCCGTTGCCTTTATCGCAAGACTAGTGAAACAAGATTTATACGATTCTCCTTTATTGGGCTGACGCGTGTTCATTATGTTCTTCTATATTAAATTGTAAAGCCTGAAATGCTTCATAATGGACTTCCTATTTCCTAAGATGGCATAATGCCTTACCAATCTGCGTGTACTGCATTGAAGTTATCCCTTTCTATACATGCAAGTGAAACATGTCTCAATATAATTACACTACTAGAACTTCAGACTTTCAAACAATTAGATTAATTTTGTTTTTTATTTGTTACAGGTATGAATGGACCTATTAAACCTCTCACGTACATTGCGCAGGTAAATATTCAGAGTATTGATATATGTATGTCGCCAGCTGATCGTAAAATTTTACCATTTCGTTGAATATTCAACCAATACCCGATATATTATCACCCATTCATTATTTTAAGTAAACTAAAAAATCAAAAGAAGTCAACATGGTATCCAAAATACTGCAAATGATTAAGTGGTATCGAAGAATGCGTAGTATATTATTAGAATTTAAATTAATGAATCGATAGTATTATAAAATCACATCATTGCTCAGACATGTTCTGTTTTCAATTAATTGGGTATTTTAAAATATAACCTACAATGTTTACTTTATAGTATTTTAATTATAGTTACACCCGGCTAAAAAAAAGAGTATGATATTCTTGTTTGGTTTTACCACTTTATTAAATTCGTTTATTTTATATGAAAATGCTATATTTTTGTTCAATTTATAATGTGCTGAGTTTTCCTGTATCTGCAGAGAATGGCACGATAATTTTCAGCTTGTCGATGTAACCGGTGATAATTGTCATTATTATCGCGTTTGTTGGATAGTTTACAAAAGGCTATTGTAATTAAAAGTGTCTGTGCAAGGTGTGGTGATAGGTTCAATTCCGGAGAATGGCAGGTTGTATTATATATATTTTTCTCCTTTCACTGCGATTGTTGGCCGCTTTGTTCGACATGCTTGTAAATTTACGATTGTGACATTTGCCTCGGCTGGACCGAGTGACATTTGTTGTGTTCTATGACTGTGACTGTTGCAAACCCTATTTGCATCTAAACTTAATAACACAAACATAACCGGCTCGAGAAAGTAATGATTATGATTTTCACTAAGTACTCTCATTAATACACGGCGAGTTAAGTGGTCACCGTGGGTGGGATACATTTCAACAAGCTGTATTGTAATTGTGAAGAATTGAGCGTAATTGAGGTAGTTTAATATAATACTATTATATTATAATAAGATTCTTATTGGACTGTACAGATTATTTTTACTAGAAAACGTAGCTAATAAGCTAGAGTCACCAATTAATAAAATAGCGTCTTTTTTGCAAAAAAAAGTTAAAGCACCCGGCGTAAGAAGCTTCTTAATGCTTTTTTTTGTAATTTGTAATAAAAAAGAATCAAGCTTCAGGAAGGCTTTTGTGTGAGAATCGCTAAAATATCCTTCGCTACAGATTTTGTCTTGTTTCTTTCGCTAAGTCAAGAAGAAAAAGGGTATCATATTTAACTCAGAATATAGAATATCTATAAATTGTATTGTTTTTTAAAATCTCCAATCGGATCGTACTGAAATTATGGATAAGTCACGTAGAAATCCTTGTCCTTGGCATGGCTTATTATTAAATTATAATTTTTGTAAGTAATTATTTTCTCAACCTTATGAAAAAGCTCCTTTAATTTGTATTTCCAGATGTAATTTTACAATTCAATCTATAATTTTTGTTATTATCATGCAATTCCTAATGCCCATATACTGAATAAATCTAATAATAAATAGCTTATACTTAAGTATTAATTATTAATAAATTATTTGGTAAAACTTATCTTCCAATACTCTTGGTTTGTCAACGTTACTTATTTTATTTTACTAAAAACTTCATAGGATAAGGTATTTATACTCAGCGTAATAAAACATGTTAATTCAATATTTTGTTATTATAACTGCTTAGTGTGGTGTAATCTATAATATGGAATTAGTTAAAAGTTAAATGTAAAGTGGAGCGTGTTATTCAGTGAGTTGTCTGGATTATACGTATTTTATGTAGAGATATATGGCAGTGGCCACCCCTGTTGAACTTGGATGGCATCGAAGGTGTCTTTGAAGAGATGTGGCATCAAAAAGTAGTAAAAGCAGTGTTTACGAGCTGTAGAAATATTGCGCACTAGTAAAAGAGAGGGCAGGGCGGCTGCTGAACATCAAGGGCGGAGGCGCCCACCTTTACGACCTCATAAAACATTCAAAACAAACTCATCACCCTCCATTGTCCAAAGATATGTATAACTTATACACTATACTTACATAGCAAAGGGACGGGACACTCCGAATGCCTGCCACTATTATGGACGATCAGACGGAATAATTGATACTGAATTATTCATAATACTAAAGGATTTCCCTCTTTATCTATGCCAATTTTCATTATTTCATTCATCATCAATTTTTTTTATATGTTTAGTTTATGTTAATTACACATTTTAAGCATATACACTGGGAATAGCAAATAATAAATTATTGTCATTTGTCATGTTATCATTTTACCCATAGTTATAAACATTAGATATCGCATTGCATATAAGTAAGTCGTGTAAATCCGTGTATTGTTGCACTCTTCTCTCCTATTCCATAAAGGCATAAGTGTGTCTCCCTCACTCCACATATTTTTAGTGACCACTGAGAGTGGTTGTGACAGTACTTTGGCGATTAAAACCCAATAATATTTTAAGCATCTTAAAGAAGTACTCAGCGGTAAAAACTGAGCCTTGTTACCACCCATCAAGCCTCCACCCCCTTTAACCGCCCCCTTGCACTACTATAAATCCACCCCTGTGTCTCATATGTAAAAATATGCCTAATTCATCCTTTGCCGAATAACTTCACCTGTACGACCCTAAATGCACACATATTTCATATTCATAAGAATGTCCATATGACATGTGGTAACAATGAATTCACCCATTTTACAAGAGATGTTTACAGTATAATGTTTGCCAGGTAACTAATGTTTTTGGCCACTTGATCCACTTGAACTAAACACGCATTTAGCCACTCATGCGATATCTTATGTTTATATCTATGCATTTTATTATATTGAAAATCATGGGTTGCAGCTTTATTTTCTTACAAAATGTACAAGGAGCTAGCTACTGGAATTGGTCCAGTCACTTACGACACTCATCTCTATTTTTTTTTCATTTATCTCTATCTTTACACGTCTCCATTTTTTCCTTGAGAGCAATCACATCCAGACAGTTTTAACAAGTTCGTCCAAAAGTTTTCAAAATGATGACCTAAGGATTTTGACCCCAACCTATGAGAATCTCGCTAGAATATGAATAAAAATTGAGAAGAAATCTGTTATTGTTACAAAATGTTCAGAGTATAGTTTACCCAAGTGGTAGTTTACACCTGTCCACAGGAAACAATATCGCAGTGTACCTTTAATCACCTGTCAACATCCGTTTCCTGTCATAGAACCATTATTTTTGTATAAACGTGTTCATTTATACAAAGAACTATATGGGAGATGTTTTAATAGTGGTCACCTGCCCAAATGATATGTTAATAATGAGTGGGTCGGGTTTGGTAGTTTTGCTAACACCTTAGGTTGCCAAATATAAGCACTATCTGTTGTCTTGGACTGTTAAGTCCCCTTAGGGCTATAAATTAGGGTAGTTGTGTAGCTAACAAAGTATTCTTTGCAGTTTTGTATTGCACGTATCGTATTATTGGTGGCTATGTGATAAAAAATGGCCCGGCAGTTGAGAACATCTGTCGTTTGACGTATAAATCACTACACTGACGTGACAAACACCCTGTGTCACATCCACACCGGACCTATTACTATAACAATCATTAAATTATTAAAAAATATAACATTTATATATTATTAAATATTTCAAGTCAAAATAAAATGATACGCTTGCGACATTATTAATAACATATATTTTATACCAATAAATCATGGTAATTTATTATGTCGCTTGAAGACCTTGAAATAATCAATATTATTGTTGTATTACAATTTGAGACGGCACAAGGACATACATATTTTTCTTTAATTTTGATCATAAATCAATTCTTTAAGATAAACTGACAGTACCGTACTTCTCAGTCAATATCCAAATGCGAATAAGGCTTAATACAAATTAAAACGAGTTTATCCATCATGAAATTGTTGCACTAGATGTTGCTTTAAAACTAGTTATCATAGACATTGTATTTATTATATGTAAAAATTAGTATATATGATGAATAAATTATAATGTTTTTATCGTTATGGATTTTAATTTAATAAATATTTAATTCGACCCGTGTGAAGTGGTCACAAGGTTAAAAGCATGCATAGTCGTACTAAAACATCACTGGTTCGCAAAACACATGCATCTATCATTTGTCACGTTGTCCTAATATATCCTGAACAGACCTGACATCAAGGCCTTCATCACATCACTAGACACTGTACCACTGTGCAATTTTCAATGTCATGTTTCATAATTACAACCACGTACACAGCAATTTGAGGATAAATCGATAGAAGTTACCCGAAGCTATGCACGAGATAAATATAAAGAAGTATTGTTTGGGTTGCAATTTTGGGATGAAAAACTTGCTTCAAATAATAAAAAATGCCCTTTATTACCAACAAAATTTAATTATTCTGCTGGAACTCCTTTGCAGGTGAAGGCCTCTTCCAAGGATGACCATTTGAATCGAGATTTGGCCCTTTAGAACCAATCCTCTCCTGTTGCTTGATATAATTACTGCATATTGAGAATAAAAATAAATAAAAACGTTGAATTTTCTATTACTAGGTAACAGGCATACATTCATACAACTATGTAAAGAATATTTATGTATTTAAATAATTTATGCCTAAACTATGGGTAATATAAACAATGTCTTAATGACAAATAATACCAACTGAAATGTACAGTGGTACCTCGAGATATAAATGCCCTGTCATACGAATGTTTTGAGATACGACGAATAATATTCGGTAATTTCTACCTCGACATACGACGAAAATTTGAGATACGAATTTTTATGCGCGATAATTGTATAGATTCTTGATTATATGATTCAAAGCTTCCAACTTCTTTTATTATGGATTAAGGAGAATCAATTGGCTGATGAAACTTACACTAATAATCTAATTTATATCTTATATTCTCGTTTTGGTTTTGTACAATAAATATTTGTCATTTATAAATACATTATCTTTTAAATTCAAAAACACGTGGTACGTTAAAAAAACTTTTTTGCTAGGACTTTTTGAGGGGCTTGAACGGATTAATGGCAGTTTGTATGGGAAAAATTGCTTTGGAATACGATTGTTTTGATATCATTATCCTGGAACGAATTAAATTCGTATCTCGAGGTACCACTGTATCAAAACTACAAATTACATATCTTGAACATTGTGAATTATGAGAAATTGAAAACAATAGCAGAAAAAATAATTGATTATTAAACTTATGCTTATGCGGATACTCCTATCTCATCCTAATAATCAACGACTGTTTTGAATGAATTATATGTAATGTATAATTTATATAGCAGCTGGTTGGATAATAGGGATAGAACCCTGTGTATATTTGATACAATGGTATAGATTAGCTGGTCTTTCTTTGCACACGAAATTGAGCCGCATAAATCACTCGGCAACATTCAAAGGCGGCCAATACGTCGATCACAAATCATTTATTGACAACTAGCTGCACTTTTCAGTTGAATACCATTCGCATACTAAATCTTGTCACAATGACACAATGCCATGTTGGACGTGCTTCAGCATTACAGTTTCGTCAATGAATCTGCAAGAATTCGTCTTCGTCCAAGGTGACAGACCAAACTTTCATTTCCGAGAATCGGACACCAGACGTGTACAATTCAATAAACTTATCAATTTGATTAATTGTCACTATATAAATGTATGTTTCAAGGCACAATGAAATTAGGAATGATTTATGGAAACCGGATACATCAAAGGCGGCTATCTGAATTGTTTCATGAAAATTGACTCAAATTTTTTGTAGAGTGTTTAATTTGGTAATTTGTTGTCGCTGTTGGAATTTTCATCATGTTACTAATAAAATAATGTATAAAATTAAACATTTTACACAAAAACCCAGAATAAGTAACTGTGATTTATATATTCGTAGACTAGTAAAATGTATGTAGATGGAATGATGGAATAATAATTTAAAACATGGACAAAGCTGTAATAATTCAGAAAATAAAAGTTCATAACAAAAAATTATATCAATACACTTTAAATACATATATTTAATAATTGATTATAGTGGCATTAGTGGCAACTATATTTGTATATTACATAATTTGAAAATACAATACATGTAGGCCTTGTATGCGATTGATCAAAAGTAATAGTTTAAGTCGAGCATATAAACTGCTATCTGATATATATTTTGCATTAGTGGACAACATAAGTCCTACAAGCAATTAGTCGATAAGGTCTTAACAGTGTTGTAATAATTATTTAGCTGAAGTTGTCGACGCGGAGTCGAGTTTGATCATTGATATCACAAACAAAGGTGTGACTGGGTACATTTTTGCTCTCATTGTCCCCGCAATGACTTATTGCCATTACAAATTCGATGACAATGGGGGAAAGGTCCATGGGGATCTTTGTTTGCCATTCCAGTAGCACGATTCAAACCCTATTCCTGCCACCACTGAGATACTGCTTCGTTTTGCTGCCTCCATTTGTTACAATCAAATAATGATGATCGATTTCATGCATTCTCTACAAAATTGGCATTTTACTATACCATCGTTAGTTTTAAATATAAATAATAAATTATTGACAATTCATAGCAATAGTAGATTCATTGAATTTCCTTTTTCTAAACTTGTTAAAGAACTCTTGGCCCAATTATATTCGGCGGACCATACACGTTCATATAACTGACAGGTATAACTGAATGTGGATGGCTGGCCTTAGCAATGACTGATTAAAATAGTATAATATTTGTATAAAATATCAATATAGGTTCACATTTGACGAATGAATAAAAAGCAAACATTTTTTCGTATTTAAATGTATTTCTTTTGTGTAACCACATAGTACATATATTATGTAAAAGTTTTTATTCCATAGTCAAACTTAAGGGTTTAAATGGAAAATCACCATACAGGATATAGAATTAGAAATTATTTTCAATTTAAAAAAACATTAAAATCCCTAATCAGATAAATAATTAATATCATGTTTATATATTTCCGAGCGTAGAATTTTTTCAGATTCAACATTAATTAATTTTTTCCAAAGATCACATAAATAAAAATTATGCAATGCGAAATTTATCACCCAGCCATCCATTATTCGAGTCGATGTCTACCAAATGAAAATGTAAACAAGTCGACATCGTGCATATAATAATAAAAATATAATTTTCTTGTGACCAAATTCTCAGCTCATTTGAATCTGTCTGATAAATCATTCTGAAATATTTTTATTATCATAAAGTGCATTTGCTTACGACGAATAGTCATCACATTGGAATATTCGATGACCGTATGTAAATTGGAATGCATCGTATCCGAGCAGGAATCTTTACATATTTTAAACGACTTTAGACGGTCAAGATTGAATGAAAGGGATTTTATTTGCATGTAAATTTCACAAAGCATGATCAATAATTGGCATAGACTTGAACAGTATTAAAAGTTGTCAATTTAGGATAGTGATTATTTTATTTTTAACCCATCATGTCCGTTCATTGGTTGGAAAAACTGTAATGGCATTCGACTGTAGTGTCAAAATACAATCGCTTTGCCATTTTAATTTTGGCTTCGTGCCGTAAATAAATACGAAATGTTTCCATTTTATCTGCATTCGAATAATATACACTGATAGTGACAATTTATCGTGTCCGAATAAATGGTGGTCGGTTTTGACGAAGTGACATCGGATAATTCAATAAATAAACAGACGAACATTATAATACTTTATATGACTATTTTAAGTTAAAATTATTAGACGTTCTCCAATTGGAATTATCCATCATAAATTTTGTGAACGGTTGACACACCACACAAATCGGTTTACATCGACATCGTGATTAGTACTTCTTCCTCACATCCCAAACGAGTTTTATTCCTTTCAAACACACATCAACGTACTTATTCCTAAAAAAATAATTTTATTAATGGCTATAATGAAAAGTAAACTTTGTGGATGCTGATAGTGCAGCTAATTTTCAAGCCAAGTTAATGCTTAAAATTAATAAATATATACTTAAAGAGAGTTATCGATTTCTTTGTTACTATTCTTTTGAAGTGTTTTCTGCATATGATTTTCTTCTATATTGTATTCATACGAAAAATAATTTTATTTTATTTATATTTTTCATACTGCTGATTGATTAAATAAGCCATTGATATAATATATTGATAAAAATGCATTAAATTCCGTATAAAAATATGAACATGACTTGGTCCGTTCTGGCGAGGTTTATTAATGAGCGTGTTTTTCCCACCGGAGGACAAATCAATCGTCATGAAAACGGATTAAACATTGGTTGATCGACCCAACATACTATTATAATTATATAATATTATTAAATTAAAATAAAAGTACAGTGGTACCTCGACATACGAGTGTCCCCACAATACGAGTTTTTCGAGATACGAGCAATCAGCAAAAGAAATCCATGGGTGTGAAACTTTTTTTTTAAACAGCCCACATGTGAGGACGAGAAAAGTTAAGCGAAAAAGGCAAAGACCAGTGAAGAGAAAAGCAGTGACGAAAATTAACACTTTATAAATCTAATTTATTTCAATATATTCTTGTTTTGGTTTTGTATAATAAATATTTGTCGTTTATAAATACATTTTTTTTTTAAAAACACGTGGTATGTTAAAAAACATTTGATTTGCTACGACTTTTTGGGGGCCTGGAACGGATTAATGGCAGTTTGTATGGAAGTGTATGGGAAAATTTGATTCGAGTTACAAGCAAAGTTGCGAAACGAATTAAACTCGTAATTCGAGGTACCACTGTATATGTGAATGTTATTGACCCATAATATAAAGTCATCTGGTAGTGTATATCCTTTCATATAGGAGTTTAATAGATCGAGGTTTGACCGTGGATATATATGTATGTATGTATGTGTAGGTACATAATAATATAATAAATGTGAATATGTGTGAGAGAGTGCGGTCAGCTCAAGCTCAAAAGTTATGCGTTTAATTAATCTCTTCGAGTTACCGCTGCGATCTCGACTCTAAATTATGGCCGATATCATTATAGGGGGAAGGCGACGCCATCTTTACGAGTGCGAGCAAGATGGAGGACACCGCGATGGACAGACAGACGGACGGACGGCTTCAAGAGAAAAAAACACTCAATGAAATATATGTTAACTGTCAGAATATTAATAGGCGAGCACAAAGGCGGTTGGCCGGGGCCTCCGGTCGGGAGGGGCCACGCCGTAAATACATATTTATGATAAATGCGCGGGGAGGGATTCTCATTATGAACATGGCCAAATCAAAAGTATCTTATGTATCCATCCACCGCACGATAGCATCGCCAACCCCCGGCCACGCCGAGCAACAGGTGGCTCAGGGGATGATACTCACCCTTGATTGATTGATTCGCCGCCCTCCAAGTCTAATTGCTCGATGAACCCCTCAACCGCTCAGATTCAACCGCGTTGGCGCTGACAAGACTTGTGACCTAAATTAATCACTTCAACACATAATTGATTTGTACTAAAGACACAATTTACAAATTTACAATACAATATTTACAAATTTAATCTAATCTTGTTGTACCTCAATTTTTGTAAAATGTGGAAAAAGTTTTAACAATTATAAAATCCTCTTTTCTGCTAGTTGCAAAGCCAAGACTCCTAAGGGCCAGTTTCTTCAAGTCGTGTTAAATCGTATGCTACGCGGCAAGAGATTGTACGAATCTCGTCTCATAAACAAATATTCCGTTTCTTCACCGCGTGTCAAAAGCTATAGCCGAGCGGTTCCGATATGTATATGGCAAGCATTCAGGATAACTTGCATACAGGTGAAACTGGAATGGAGGGGGAAATATAACACGAGCTCGACATTTATCTATGATCTAATGACACCTTGATATCGGCGAGCTAGGATTTGACAGTTGGTAGCACGAGCTACATCTTGAAAAAACACATTTGGCGCGTAAATTACCGAGTGACACTAGCTCGAGATTTATCAGCACTTGAAGAAACTGGCCCTAAAAGACCATACATAGCTGCCTACTATGTATTTCCCCGGGGCAATGAACTTTTATCTATAGAAGCGTCATGCAATGTTCCTTCATACATTCGAACAAGGCCAGTCACGAACAAATTTGCATATTATAAACCCTATAAATATACACACACACACATACGCTAGTAGTGAACACTTTTAGCTGCTTGCAACATTGTTCGACGCAAGCAAATATTAGGGAGCAAAACAAATAAATGAAAATCTACGTAAAATGACAGATAGTGACGCAATAGAATTTGAATTAACGAGGCGGCGAGGCGGTAGAAGTAGCCCCCAAACACATGAAACTCTTTGGTGCCTATGCCTGGTCTAATCTGCGCCTGTTATGGTATTGTCGTCTTTACAAGCTCATTGCGCCCAGATTACTCCCGCACTGAGTGAAAGTTAAGGATTCTTATACAATGTATCAATATGTTTTTAATTTTATGGTTAACTGACATTCAATCCTTAGATTCGTAAGATCCACGTGAATCGATTACATACATAAATAATCTATATAATATCGATTAGTTAATGGCCACTTGTTGAATGTCAGTAAGTAAGTATATACAATATAAAATTAACTATAACTTTTTGTTATAGTTAATTTTATATTGTTTAACATACTGTCTTCCATCCCATCTATAATATTGCATAGTTCTTGAGAAAAAGAGTGGGTAGTTTATCAATGGCAACATTAAAAATATTTTCCCGACATTTTCTCCGAGTATAACTTATGTTTTAATGGTGGAAATGACAAGTATAATAATTACAGTTATATTAATATGAGCGTGGGTTAGAGTGACTTGAGATTCCGACCTAATATTTAGAGACGGAAATCATTTACATGTCCAAAGTCCGAGGTTCCCATAAATGGGCTTCTGACACGCGGATGTACTTTCTTTGGTTTATGTGACACGAGGGCAGTATTTTGAGGAATAAAAGTGATTAGTGAAGGAGTCTCTTGATGCAGCAGGGGGCCCGCCTTCACTCAGACCTCCTCATCACAACCGACACGAGTTATTGTTAACTTCACTACATAAATCCTATTTGCCTCTCTTCATAGACATGACTTCTTATGAGACCGGCTCAGAGCCGGATTTTATCGACAGTTCATCTCTAACAATATTTATGATACATGATTCATATCATCCTCACAAAAAATACTATAATCAACCCAAACATAGAATCTGATTTCAAAATATATTAAAAATTTTAAGTTTTATCAATTTTTTATCTACATAAATCATTTTAATTTACTTAAATTTATATTCGATTTAAAAACACATCCAATTTTTATATTTAATTAATTGTACAAAACAGTAAATAAATGAAAAGTAAACGATCATTTAACTTAAGTGCATGTTTCTCCAAGCGGTTTTTTTAAATGCATCAATTGATTAATTGCGATATGTACATAAATATTTAAACAAATCCTATAAATGAAATTACGTGACCTGGAAAACCTCATCCATAAGTAAAAGAGACTTTTAAGAAATAAAACTATTAAAGAGAATTACTATTGAAACATGCTTTTCGGTGCATATTATAAAGATTTTAATATTTTAAAATTATTAATTTCATATCTGTAAATGGGTTTTTCCCCCCATACTTTTTATTATTTAATATTGAGCATCACTAATGTCACATAAAAATGTTATTCTCATGTTAGTTATAGGTAAAACTATAAATAAAGAAATTGTAATATAATATTTCAAAATAAACACAGCGTCATGTATAAATTCGTTACTGAAAATTGATTCACAAAAAGTGTATATTGACTAAGTTCAGTATAAACGCTTTGTGGTTGTTTTTGCGTAGTCACCAACAGGTTTTAATTCAATTTGATTATCATGTCTTTAAAATCGAATATACTAATGTAATAACTTTAAGAAGTTATCTAGCCTTATTATATTCTTCAACATTATTGAGGATCTGGTTGATGTTCCCACTAATACATTAAATCTTTCATCATGGGTTACGATTTCTCCACATTTACGTCTCACAATAGAATGTTAATTATAATAAAGTATATATAATAATAAACGACATTTTGTGTCGCCTAAGCGGCGCGTGTCAAAATTGAAAACGCATAAATATGAGATGGACAAAGGCGGGCGGGCGCAATGAATCGTCGTATCGAAAATATCGTCGAATGTATTCATTTCACAAAACTATCATATTTATAAGAAACAAATATACATATTGCATATTTGAGAACGTTCATTCGAACGGTCTGACATCAGAAGTAACGCATAAATCTCCTGAGCATAAATCACAGCCGCAGCCACAATACAAACCGATACAAAAAGAAAACAAAAGCCTCCATCCATCCATAAGGTAGATTCGAATGCGACATCTTATATATAAATATATGAAATAAAATTCAAAGATTAATTAGGCAAGTGCACATATATAGAATGGGACTGATTTTGATATATCATCATCATCATCACAAGCACTCCAGTTCAGTGATGAACCAAGGCTTCCCGCACCAGCATCTTCCACTTAATGCTCCTCCAGTTATTAATACCTAAACTCCTAACTACCTTATAGACTCGTCCGCCCACCTTAGCCTAGGTCTACCCTGCCTTCTCTTACCCACAGGCTTGCTGGATAGTATTTCCGATACTATCCTCCTGCTCTTTCCACGTGTCCGGCCCAACCTAATGTTAAAGCCCTAATGAACTGCACTACGTTCACGCTCTTATATAATGAGTAAATCTCATCGTTCCGTCTAATTCTAAATAGTCCCGGTGCCTCCTGAACAGGACCCAAGATCCTCCTAAGAATCTTCCGCTCGAACCTAAGTAGCCTATCCTCTTCAGTCTCTGATTTTGATATTATGATAATAAATATCGGGAAACGGATTCATTGAAATTCCATGATCATTTATGAACCGGTTTGGGATATCGCAGGCGCTTCAATTAGTTTGTGTGTTATGTAATTTATTTGTGGTGAATACTAAAAGGTAAAATTGAATCATCTTAGAGATATGTGACGGTGTTGAACATGGTTTAATACAGATTAAGGCTCCATAATAATAAATAGTTGTATGTGTGTGTATAATATTGTATTGGTCAGTACATAAGTTGAACGAATGGCGGCCGTGGACGGGTCCACATTAAATAACATAGCCGAGTCGTGAGACGTTGGTCCATGTATCATAAAAATACATACAATCCTATACGGAGTCAACTCATCAATCAATACAGCCTTCTAATATAATGTAAAGCCTACGTCATACCATCTCATCATCGCTCCGCCCTTCACAAATACTATACATACATATAACGCGACCGGGCCCCGCTTGTAATTATTATAATAAATCATCGGAACGGCCTTTATTTATTGCGGATTGATTTTTGATTCCGTTTGATTTATTGACGGAACGAAAATGGAGCCTGGCCGCTGTTGCTTCTCCTCGTGGTGGTGTTGGGAACAAAAAGAGTTGTGTGGTGGATAGCAATTAACTACCGCGGGGGCGTACCCTGTAATCAGCAGGTAATGATTATTTAGGATCAACCAAACCTGCAATATTATTATTTAAACGCATTTCATTATTTATAGGCTTTACTGCATTCGACCATTGCTACCGATTAATTGTAACATCACAATGTTTCACTACAATCTCTCCAACCTCACTTAAAAGACAGCCTTACAGCATTCAATTACAGCAATTACAGCAAGCAATCAGCAATCTGACATAACTAACCTAACCTAAAAATTAATGAAATATTACGTATTAGTGTTATTTTGGAGACATAAGTAAGTTTTCACTATAATGACTTTATGATATTTTTGGGACAAATAATATTTTTTAAAAAACTCACCAATACCTATGCATGATCCGTATTATTAACTCAATTTTGTGAAAATTTGGATTTAAAAGAATTGTCTTCGAATACATCGATATATTTACTTATTTATTTATACATATTATATATATGCCCCTTTTACAAATTTTATTTTTTTAGACAGAACAACGTGTTAATTTGAATCCATTTGTTGTTTGTTGGTGATATTAAGTATAACTAGTTACACAGGTAACCAACTTAATAATTGTCTCAGTATTTAACTTACAACCCTGGAAATCAGAGTAAACCTGGTTTAAGATAATTGATCGGAATTTTATTAATATAATCCCCGATCACCCAGTCGTAATAACCAATCAAATATATTTTTACTTGAGCGGGATTTGAACCCATGACAATATTATTTGTATGGGTATATTATTATTTTTAATTATTTGGGCTTTTAATTTAGATGTTGTTATTTGGTTTGATTCGTATGAAGTTTATTTAAAGTTAACCTGTTGACGATGTGGTAATTATAAAAATTAAACAGAATTCTACATTGTCAATCCTCACTCTACAATCTTTTCACTCTACAATCTAGAAAATTAGAATAAGCTTGGATCAATATTCCGAAGAATTTTTTAAAATCAATTTTTACAAACTACTCTCAATTAAAGCAATAAGAAATAATATTGTCATATTTTTTAATTTTCAGAGACACGAAACATTACTATAGTTCCCACAATAACCGATGAGGTGAGCATATTAAAAAAAATATTTTGATGAGTTTTTAGAAGATTAATAAAATGACATCCGCTTGCCGATGGATTGAGTGTCTGTATTTTTCTATTTTAAAAACGGCATCCTGTAGATACGAATATAAAATGATGTCATAAATAACAAGTTTGTTTGATGGTTGAGCTATGAAGATAAGTCATTGTGACATTAATATGTTATATTTTCAACTTAAAAACAATCATAACCACGGAATAAATACGCCCATTTACTTGTTTTTGCACAAATTAAAATATATTGGTTTTGCGCAAAATGTTATTAAATGTAGTGTTTGTGAGTCAAACTGTTAAATTACTGAATGTCTTTATATATAAAGGTAAAGGTCGAATCTCAAGGAATGGGAAATAAAATACCTATACACAATCAGATTTGTATTTTTTTATTATTATTAAGAGAAAACAGTCGTCTGGAATACCAGAGAACTTACATCTATGATGAAGTTTTTTTGAGAGGGTTTTTGAAGGTTATACACAACAACGTGTTAATTGTTTGTCGGTGATCTTAACTATTACTAGTTACACAGGTCACCGACTTAATAATCACCTCAGAATTTACCTTCCAAACCAAGGAATCAGAGCTAACCTCGATCAAGACCATCGATCGGGATTTTATTATTGTTGCGACATTACAGGTGGAAATGAGATCAAAGCATGTGTTTGGATTGCACAGCAAAATATTAAAAAAAAAAAATCTCTGAATTTATCCTTTCATAATATAAAATTTTAAATGATTCTGTGGAATTAAAAAAAATCTATTATTATAAGCACTTATTGATTTCCTTTATGGCACGCACCACAAAATGTTAATAATAAGTAAGATGTTCATTTTGAAATTAATTGCCTTGCTCTTTTTAAGATGTATCAAGTGGGAAATTATTCTGGCACATTAACACATTAAAAAATGTAAAATTTAATAAATAATAACGACTGAAATGAAATAGCTTGTTATTATATTATAATGTAAATGCTCGAAGTGATGTATTTGATTGGATCTATAATAATGTAGGCGAGTCATTTGGACGTTTGATGTAATTTACGAGTATCCTCAGATCTGATCGGCCACCATTCCACTAATTTACGTCTTACAAATACCACACCCGGCCCTGTTCACCTTTCCTTTGCCACACACCTCTGTTCTGCTTCGACCTTACATTATATTACATTAAACAGGTCCAAACTTTGTCCCTCACAATCATTTTTTAACAATTATTAAATTCACCAAAGCCCACGCTTATTACGATAACAAAAATGTGTTTGTACGAAGACCTAGACAAGTTTTTAGTCCACGATATTACATGGAATAGATAGGAATGCGTCGCTTCATATATGACTAAATTAAGTCCTCCTTGTACCTTTACAAAAGGTTGAATTATATGAATTTATAACACAAGTACCTAATATATATATTACATATTTTTATACACACCCAGGGGCTTTTATTAATTAATCTTCTGTCGGTTATCTTAATTATTACAAGTTATACAGGTCACCGACTTCACAATCACCTCAGAATTTACCTTACAAACCAGGGAATCAGAGTTAACTTTGATGAAGACAATCGATCGACAAGTCGTAATAAGTGATCAAATCATTTTTTTTACTTGGACGGGATTTTAACCCATTACCACAGAATTTGTAGCCACACGCCTTTTCTCTTGGGGTATTTAGTAATGGATTCCCAGGCATAAGTCACCGTAAATACGATGGTAGAGTTACTTACCTACACTTATGATTAGTTTTTTGTTAGTTAATACCTTGTCTGGGCCTCGGGCGAGGCACTTATTAACAAGATAACCGATCAAAAGTACAGCAAAGCATCTCTATTACCATCTTTACGATGTACGTTTACGGCGACGCACGCCTAGGAATCCCAAGGTTTACGCTGGTAATGTAATATTTTTGGTGGTGCTTTTATTTGGTTTACTAAATAGTCAGGAGAAGATTATATATTGTGAATTATCTTAGGGGTATTTTGATTTTGTGTTCAATTCCATTGTTAAATTAATTTAGAAAATGTCTACATCAAATCATTAAAATTTGAATGTGTAGAATGATAATACGAGTTAATTATACGAAATGCATTGTTTTAAAATTTATATTATTTATCATCCCCAAAAATATTTAAAAAAGTATATATATTATACTGGTTTGATCGTTTCTTTTTTGCACCCAAATGCAATATCGGGTAAAAGTGTTAATGATACAAGCTGTTTAGTGAAATATTAAGGTAATAATGGAGTATTGACAGGAAAGAGTGTAAGAGAGGGTGGTGTCGGGGGGCGGTGACAACAGGTGAGTAGTATAGTAGTACGCGGGGAGGAGGAGGGGCATTACCCCACCACAATATAATATTGTACCTGTACCTGTTGGGGTGGTGAGGAGGGGACAAGAGGTATGGCCGCACAACCGTGGACGCCACTTTGATTGAAAGCCAGCCTGACAGACGCCCCGCACCGTGGTTACTAAATAACTGACACTTGCTATCAATTAACTGACCATTGTCCTATCATGGCATTTGTAGGCGTCCTCATGCGATGATTATATAACCTAATTACGTTGTATTTGAATTATTATAATCTTGGATATATTGCATTTCGATAAGCTTTACTTTTAATATTACCTCTGGTCAACTAGGAGAAAGTAGATTTTTTGTCCCTTGTTATTTTTAATCAACCATTTGTATTTTAATTTAATAAGAATGCATTAATAATGAGGCGACCAGAGCTATAACGTAACTTGTATAATGTAAAAATCAAACTAAAAAAATAAGCCAATAATTCGTGGAAATCATAATAGTAACACGTATTTATTATTAAATATAGATTTTACCAGAAAAGTATTGAAGTTTCTAAAGAGGTTTTATTTATTTTCGTGAATCAATTTTCTTTTGTTTTTTTTTTACAAAAAAATAGACTAAGCAAACATGATGATGTATTTCAAATTTTCACAATCAGATGTATTTCAGAAATGTGAAAAACAATGCTTTAAATAAATACAAAACTGACTACGTATAATTTCACATAATGAATCTCTCTATTAACAAATGGTCAATTTTAAAAACATATAATTTTGCTCAGGACGGTTGATATTTCAAGCATTTTTTCCAAAAGTGAAAATTTATTATTTTTATGAAATATAAGTGTATAGAAAACATTTGATTAACAATAATTTTGAACTCTCTTATGGAGGGTTATTAAAAGCCCTCTTCAAATGAACTTTAGAATTATAGAAGTGTCATGCGTATTGTTTTCATATATTGGAACATGGTCAGCATTACTACATTCGCATATTATACATATACTTCACACATACGTCCCTTTTTATTACAAAAAAATGTTTACATAGTGACATATTATTTGTCATTGATTATATCAAATAAATTTTAATGCAATTTAACATAAAGTGAAAGACGATGTTATGTTATTAGAGAGTTCGACAAGTGACAGATTAACAGTAAGAGTGGTAAAAGCAGCAGTGTCTGTCATACGAAACCTTTGCTGACAAATTCATCATTTGACGTCTTTAAAGGTATCATTGGCAACGTATATAACCCTTTCCCTATTAGCGTGTGTTTGAGAAATTATCGATAGCTTTATTTTAAATTAATTAATGACTTGTTGTACCGTCACCACAGATATTAGTAGGCCCGACAAGAAATCATCTCACTCAGACTCTACGCATATGTCCGCCATCTTGATAATTATACATCAAGTTGCTATCATGATATAAATTGATGCATTGGGATAAAAGAAGGCAGGGTAGACGTAGGCTAAGATGGGGGGACGAATTCTATATAGGTAGTTAGGGGGTTAGGAATTAATAACTGGAGGAGCGCGGCCTCCAATAGAAATAAGTGGAAGATGCTTCTACGGGAAGCCTTGGTGATGAAATTGAAGCATTGGAGTGTTTTATTTTTTTTAAATTTAAATCGTTCGTAATTTTGAATTCTTTTGTTTCGCCTGTTAGTTGTGTGTCCATGATTTCATCAGTCCTAGAGTGTTATTGTGATTGGAGATTGTGTTTTATAAGGGATTGGTAATTGTAAATGATTTTGTGGTGAGGGTGTAGTGTGTCGTGTCTGGCGGTCGTCAAGTGTTGGTGCCGTCACTCCCGGCCAAGGCGCGTCGCGGGTTGGTTGCTGCCGCCCGTTAGTCGCCATAACAAAACAACATTATAAACACGATACAGACCCGCGAAAATAATAACTACTAAACAGTGTGCTCCTGCTCGTGGTGTGATTGTGTGACAAAGTATACTGTGATAATAAAGTGTCTTGTGTGTGATATTATTTACACGATTATAAATACTAATCAAACTGCATTTCAACGCCGGCAACTGTCAAACTAAATGTGGAATAAGGAGCGCCGCAGTTAATGGATAACTATTCCAAGGTAACATTAAAATGCATCAGTCAAACATATTTATCATCAAACACTGCCTTATAATATTCATTACCAACAAACAGGTAATATCCTTATCAAAACAATTAATCAAAGCGATGATTAACAGTAAATGACTATGTACGTTAACCCAAGCAAATACTACCCTCATATATATTTTATTTTATTTTTAATTCCAGTTTATACTTATGTCAATCAAATTTCCAGTTTCTAACGAATTAACATAACAATAATCATTTTAGGTTAGGTTAGGGTAGGAATTATTAAATCTAATCTAAACAATTTGTGACAAATACTATTTAGCCATAGATATAAACATTAGTAGCAATGCGTGGTTATTTCAAGTGGATTAAGTGGCCGAAAACATGAGTTACCTGGCAAACATTATACTGTAAATATCTCTCTTCATATCTTCAGTTATATTTCACAGTAAAATGGGTAAATGCATTATTACTACATGTCATATGGACTCAAACATACACTCAAATACATCTAGGCTCAGTATTACCAAAGACTACTTCTTTATGATGTTTAAAATATTATTGTGTTTTATTCGCCAAAGTATTGTCACAGTCACTCTCAGTGGTCACTAGGAAATGTGTTGAGTTAGGGAGACACACTTATGCCTTTATCGAATAGGAGAGAAAAGTGCAACAGTACACGGGATAAACAAAATCCACGAATTATTTATATGCAATGCGATATCTAATATTTATATCTATGCTACCCTCATATATATTTTATTTTATTATAATTCCAGTTTAAACATTTCCAGTTCAGTTCAGTTTCCAGTTCAATCAACATTCTAGTTAACATTACAACAATCATTTTATGATTAGGTTAGGTTAGGAATTTTTAAATCTAATATTTTTTATTACAATTTGCGGCAAACATTATTTAGCACTTTTGTTACAAATTTCATCGCCTTGTGTCTTCTCGACAACGCAACGGTTGTTTTATTTTATCGCCGTCTTGCTAATTTAATATGCAAACGAATGACTTTTTAATATTTTGTCAATTGATATGCAATTTAATTTTCCAAACAAAATGGCCGCGGCGATAACTTTGACATTTTCACGTACCGGCTTTACATACGAATTAGCGGATTGACATTTGACATTTGAACGGTGTGTTTTATATGATAATAATTTAATATATTACGATGCAAGTGGCGTCAATCAGAGTGTAAAATGCGATGGCCACTATCATCATCACTATCATCATCATCATCGTCATGTTGGATGGAAGATCAGCAAGTCTGTGTGGGCGGCTGTCCAACTGCACCAACTCTTCGCTCGCAAATAACCACCGCCATCAGACAGCATTGACAGAACTACACTCGTGTCCATTAATAAACACTTTTTATTACTTTATAATTCTACGGTCATATATTTACTCCATTCTGTGGTTCAAACGAAGCCAACTTTTGTTGGGTTGGTGGACAATTGTTGTAGGTCCAATTTTTTCAAAAGTCAGTTAATGATACATATTCATATCTCATAAGTATATATTTCGACTGCTCCAGCGTATAATATCGTAAGTGTAAAAAATACTGTTTGCTCTTAAGTCTTTATGGAAATGAGCCACATATTGTATGTATGAAACGTCAAAAAATGTTGATGGAAGAATAATATTTCACGTAATTATTTTACTACAATTAATACATATGTAAAATCTCGAAACGGCTATTTTAATGATAATAATATTAAATTATTTCAAAATAAAATTAGAGATATTTAACAATTATACATATAATATATACAGAGTCACTATATGTAGAAAAATGTGGAAAATATATGTCCTTTATGTATCAGGGTACTAGTATTAAAAGTATAAAACTGAGTCATGTATAAAATGTATGAAACGTCAAAAAATGTTGACTTTCAATCATTATTTAGACTAATAAGAGGGACTTTTTCGAAATAGTAAAATAGTCATATTTGAACGTCAACTAATGTAGATTCATCCATTATCTATAACACATTTCATGTCTCTGTCAATAGAAGGTATTTAATCGTAAACTGTTATATTTTATAAATAATAATTAAACCGAGTGACACGTGACAGGCAGTGTTACCAGATTGAATATGTTGCTCAGTTCCATAAAGACTTAGGAGCACACATTTTTTTTGCACCTACGATATTATACGCTGGAGCAGTCGATTTGTTCTGGAAAAAAGTATACGTTCCAAAAATAACAATAATGTGAATTTTAAAATGGTATTTTTCTCTAAACTGATATTTATAAACATATAACAGGTCCACCAAACCATTGATATATTTGTAACAATTTATAAAAAAATATTAGGTCCATTTGAATAGCTTGCTTTAGGTATTTAGTTTTCCCATAACAATAGTTACTTCAAAAGAATTGCCGCCCACAAACAAACCTTCAACTTCAACCTACAAATGCCGATTCTTATAATTCGAAGTTAATATATATTATTATTTAAACATAACGCCTAATTAAAAAGGCTTTTAGAATCTTAGATGGAAATATTATGTAGTTTTTTTATATTATATTCTATTTATTTTGGCAATAAAATGTTATATAATAATAGGCGAGTCGAAATATTAATAGATTTTTTAAAATGCCAAATATTCGAACAATAATAGAATATGTATTATGTATTTTTATTAGATAAATAGCGTCATAGTTGTTATTTACGTGTAAGATAAAATAAGAACATTTATTTTATTTTATTTTATATAAATATCTTCAATATTTACAGGTATACTTACAAAATACACGTGTTTAAACGCTAAAAAGGTTTCTAGTTATTAAATTTATGTGTGAGATATTCCCTGATTTTCTAGATTACAAAAAGGCAGATAAATCAATGTCTGTATTATTTATTCAAGTGAAAAATATTGTTGTGTATTCAATATTGCATATAAAGATAACTAATTAATTGCCGCATGTTATATTTAAATTTAATACTGAATTGATTTATGTTTAGATTTTCTAAAAAATATATATATTTTATGGTACGTTTTCTTCTCCCATTGCGTGTGTTCATTAATGTAACTGTATTTAAAATGTAATTATACAATACATTTTATTGCTTATTCTTCATTTGCGAATAACGATTGTATTCATTCAAAGAATTCTTTGTAGTTCTCTCAATATAATATACATTTCAGTAAAAATGTCATAAATTACACGAGATAGGAATTGTTATCACACAATGGTTTGTCTTGAAGCAAAAAGGTGTCTTTATACTCATCAAGGATATTGTTATCGTGTCTTGGCCGATGGGAGAGGCTCTTCTTTTCATGTTTTACTTTATGCAATGATATTGGTTTCCGGCACTACAAAGCAAATCTTATTATCTGCAAATTTTTTATTTGTACTCGTGACGAATGGAAAGACAAACAACTTTATTCATTTGTAAATAATATTGTGTTCTAGAAAAATATACACTGGAAAATGACATCATTCATGATTGTCGTGTACATAGTTTTTACATTGTCAATAAATCAATTCAGTGTTAGTTTGGATGCTGCAAATGTCACATAATGAGACATCATTACAATGACAATATGGCGGTTCAGCCGTTAATCAATACTGTTTGGCGGGTGAATGTGATTATATTTTTGTGAATGTGATGATGCACTCACATCTCAATCAATCAATTAATTGCGACAAATGGCTGAATATTAAATGACATCATTGTGGTCTATTCACTGATATTCCAGGTAATGCATGTAAAAGCCGGATTTTGTGCGCTTTGACACGCATTCTTGACATTTCCCATAAATCTTGGCGCCTTTATGTTATTTTATTGATAACCTCATGTCTGTGTGTGAATTATATGTTTTTTTTGTCAATTTTGGTCATCTAATAATCTGTCGGACGGTTTTTTTAAATTTGCTAAAATTCGCACATGAATATCAAAATGTCAATTTTAAAATTAAATTCATCTTTGATGTCGTTTCAATCGATAAGAATATACCCTTTCCCTGTAAGTTCTACAATAGTAAATAATTGTGAAATATGCAAAAATAATATTGAAAATTAATTTACTAAATGACATGTAACTACTACAACTGGTGCTTCAATTATGTTCGTATAAATATTGTTAAAGAACCTGAAAACGTACTTATAATTTTACCACACTAGTTTCTTCTTTATTTACAAATTGAATTTACTTAAAATATAAATGATAAAATGGGTATTAAATAAACGCGTAGGTTACAAGATGTCAATTAATTACAAATATATATGTCATGTTATCACACGTAAATCCACTTCTAATTAATACAGAGTTTAATTAAAAGCATCTAATCAAACAAGTTATTCATAATTAGTATTTTTTTTAGAAAGTCGCGTAATCGATACAAATGTGTGAAATATTTTTTTCTCAACACATGAATTTGTAAATAAATTAATTTAAGTGTATGAACTAGATGTAGTTAGCTAGTGTCTGATATATTTATTCCAAATAGTTGCACCTGCCCAAGGTGGTGGTGATAGTGATGGTGGTTACTGGTCAGCCAAGACCCGCCCAATATACTACCATATCATGTGATCTCTTCACCTGTTAATTTACCTATTGTCTTAACTATTTACTGTGTTAGTTCGTATTGTTTCTGCTCTGGTGCCTCTCTGACGAAGTGTTAAATTCTTCGGTTACTGCCATTCTCCTTCCCCATGACCGCTTTTACAGTGTTACCGATGTGAATATATTTTCACTCGTGAAAGTATATTTTAAATTTTGTGTTTTATTATAGAGATTAATATACAATGTCTTTAATTGAACTTCAAAGAATTTAAACGCTCTCTTGCGATGGCAATAGTATCAAATAAAAAAATATGAAACGAATACTTATAATACTTTGTTATAATAAAATAATTTATTATGATAGTAGACAATGTGAGGATTCATGATGACGTATTGTTCACTATTCAATCAACGCTTGACCCTTCACAAGGTCACAACATAACCTCTCAAATGTCGTCGTGTGAAAATATATTACAGTTAAAAGTTTGTTCAAAGAATATTTGAATGATCCCCCTGTGATCCTAGATTACTTTTACTAGTCCTGTGACTATGCTGTTGATGATGATGGTAATTTATTAGTATCAGTTTACAGTGAGAATATCTACACATTACCAGCTAGTCTTGCAGTCACCAGCTATCAAAATGAGTAATACAATGAGACGTAATTTCTAAATCTTGCGCCAAAATGATAGAAAAAAGCTTGAGATTCTCAACATTTTAAAAATAATCATTAAAAATTGAAAAATTTAACAAGCAGACTTCACCCAATTATGGATGTCTCAATATATAACATTATTCTAATTCTTCAGTTTTAATATTTGAAGTTGAATCAAAAACAAGTTGTATAATCCATACAAACCTATGTTTAGCGCTTGGCGAAAATATTTGTCACTGTTAATACAGATTTATGTATAATATGTTATTAATTAAATATGTGATTAATATTCACCACGGTAGTTGTAGTAGGTAGTGACGGTTCTGTCGCGTTAGAGCCTTCGGCGGTTTACCGTAATCTACAAATTGTTACCAATTTCCACTGTAAAACTCACGTTATTGCTTCTGTTCTTATTTTATACGCTTAAAAATTTCATAATTAAGAACTGAACATGAAACTATAATTTTTTTCTCTCTCTCTCTTTCTGGTTGATTGGTCCAGAATGCTGACCAATTAGCTAATTAACCGCGGAGTGCGCCATTAGCATGCAATTATTCAAAATTGGATTGTCGGGCATTAGCCATCCAGATGCATAACAAACATGTACTGGAAATAATATACATTGAACAAACGCGCGAAAAATGTTTCTTATTCATCTCTTTTGTTGTGTGTTTTTTCGTGCAAATTAAGGCCGAGCGAGTTTTCATGTATTTGGAAATCGAGTTTATGCTGTACTGTCTGTGTCTGCTCCGACTCTGTATTCACTTTGAAGAAATGACTTTTGTTATCATATGCAAGTTAAACCAATTACATCCCCAATAACTCACATATGTTAATCAGAGTGCGAGATAGATAAAGGAAGGGTATGAATAATCAAAATAAGTCAGTAGCTTCCAAGCTTTATATCACGGCTACCTTAAAAAATATGTATCCATGTCAATATATAACAACTAGGTATTCCTTATTAGCACAAAACAGAAGTCTGATCTCTTTTTTTTAATATTCACAAAGAATCAATGAGTTATTTATGACCGGATATAACATGATTACCATGGGGAACTATATTTTGTATTATATATAATTTGCGCACCTGGGTGAACTCTTTTCCACAAATGCTGCCACCTATAGGACTTGTTTAGGAGTGATATTATATAGCAACATATAAATTATTGCTTCCTACGTCTTGCTTTATTTTATTTTATATACATTCTATTTATACATTTTGTACAAACATTTTTTTTTATAATAATATTATTTATTTTTGTTTACCTTTTTTATTACTATTGTTTTGTTTATAAAAACAGCTCTTCTAAGCGTTTATATGGAAATTAATAAATAAATTATTAAAAGATTAATCAAAATCAAAATCTTATTGCTAGAAAATTCAGATTTAAATCAACTTTTAATCACATTATTCGGGCGAAAGTATCGTGCTTGTGTACAAACAATTATTACAATGCATTTTTATACTTTTTCCGGATTGAATCACGTTTTATTTTTTAGAATGGGCGCAGTGTTGGACTTCAAAAGCAATTATTTTTAATATCTGAGAAATAACAACCAAGAGTGTTTTCATCGATTAACAATGAACTTCTCACGCACGTAAATTTCGCTCACAATTCTCACACATGACTCATTTTTGTACTAAAAGTGTCATGTTTTAAAGCAAATAGTCCCGCCCGGTCCGTGTTTTAGGTATTTTTTCCCTAACTTTAAATAACAATAATAAGATTATATTTAAATTGTAGGTATGTAAGTAAGTGTGTTTGGTTATCGACGTGGACACAATTTGATCTTTAGCCAAAGTCGTAAATCCGGGTAAAATTAAACAGAATTGATGTTGTCTTGTGGCCTCAACATTATTATCTCCCTCATTGTATTTCTGGATGTTGTTTTATTTATGTTTGTTTTTCAATAATAATACAAATCACCGTCTGCCCGAATTCAATCTCATATATTTTGATCACAATTCTGAATTTTAAATTGATATCCCTAACCATCGTAGTTTAAAATAGTCATAGGTATATATGAGATTATTTATTTCACCAGAATATAAGGCGTTTACTTTCTATTAATAACAAAATAAAAAAGATAACTGATAGGTATAATGTTTGTAATATATACTTTAAATACACTATGTTTATATAATCAAAAAAATAAAATAATTTGCTATTTTTTCCCCTTTAATTTATTAACAAATTATTGGTACCTTTACCGTTTGGACCGTAATCTTTGGAACTAATGTAAAAATATTTTCGTATGAAATATATTTAAAAACTTATGATGTCTTAGGTGTACAGAATATAAAAATCCCTTTACCTATTACAAACTTAAGAATATTAATTATATTATTGAGTTATATGAACACGAGAATAAACAAAAACCCATTTATAAGATGGCAAGATGAGAAAAATAATAAATGTCTAAATTTACAGGAGATTTTTCGGATAAATGGGTCTTGAATACCAAATTTTTACCCAATACACTCTAGAATAAAAATAATATTGGTCATATTTTTAAAAGTCACCATCAATACTTTATGTTAGTATATATATTACAATTTCAAAAAGTTTTTACAATGCTTGATAGAACAATAAATCTTTGGAAATAGACTTTGGTGTACAGAGTATATAATTTTTTTACCTATAACTAACATGAGAATGTTTTATTTAAATTTGACATGAATAATAGTAATAAATTATAGAAAGCATGGGGAAAGAAATAAAAACTCATTTACAAATTTGAAGATTAATAAATATTAACAACAATACAAGCAATATTACAAAATATAATGCTTAAAAACTAAATAGCAGTTTGTTTGGGTAAAACCAAATTTGAGTAGAGTGGATTATTAGAAATTTAATTTTATTTTTAAAAATAATATGAGTTTTGGAAGTCCATTGGTAAAATGAACTTACGTTTCCTCGAGGCATATTTGGTTTTATTTACATGTCTTATGATTGGGTTAGTCGGGAAGTTAGTCATTTTAGTGTAATGTTTTTAACTCAAATCTGCGATATTTGTTTTGATAATTTTTAACTTAATTTCCTCGTGGACTTCTTTAAGAAATGTGCCAGGTTCAAGATCTAAGGCCATCTTAAGACACTTGTTTTGGATAATTTGAATTTTATTGATATGAATTTGTGTTTATGTTAGTAGATTGTCTCAAAATACAAAGCTATTTAGAGCCGCTTCCTTTATGTTATGGATAAATTCTTCACAACCTTATATAACTCCACGCACAGCCATCGGTAACGCATAATTTAGGTTGTGAGTTTTGTGTAGTTGAGATGTGTGATGTGAAAAAATTGACATACACGTCTGTTGGTAGGTCCATTATTAAAGTGTAATATTAAACACATGGTAGTTTCCCCGGCTTTCAAAAACAGATGTCGTCGATAAATCAATCGACTTGGTGTTTGGCTGGTGTTGCTTGTGAAGTGTTTTGTCGTTGCCACTGCCACTATTACTAATACTATTCTCTCTATTCGTCACGTCTTTCCATCACATTCTGATTTATCACACATATTCACTCTGCTTCAGCTTCTGTATACTTGCCCCGAGATTATTTGTTCAAGAAATATGCCAGCACCGATCATAACTTCATCCAAGGAGACGCAGCGGTCGTCCATATTCTATGGCAGCCAATAAAATAAAAGACAACTCGTGAAAATTGTGCAATTTTTAATACTGTAATACGTATGCCAAATTATTGCAATTAATTATAATATTGCATTTATGTAAATATATGAAATAAAGGAGTTTTGTAAGGATTATAGTTACACAGGGTCACCAATAGGATAAGTCTGTAATCTGAATCGAGGATAGGACATGATTTTATTAATACTGGAGATGTGGAATAATACTCCGAATAACAATTTTTCATTCGAGCAGGACTTAACCTGACTACTACCTATATTTGTTTTTCTGAGTACTTTTCATATTACGGTGAATAAATATTAAATAACATATGCTGAGATTTGGAACTATACAATATGCTAATTAGGCCAGTACTAACCTACTGTGCAGAAACATGGGTTATTACCAAAACTGTAGAGGATAGGCTACTTAGGTTCGAGCGGAAGATTCTTAGGAGGATCTTGGGTCCTGTTCAGGAGGCACCGGGACTATTTAGAATTAGACGGAACGATGAGATTTACTCATCATATAAGAGCGTGAACGTAGTGCAGTTTATTAGGGCTTTAACATTAGGTTGGGTTAAAGAGCAGGAGGGATAGTATCGGAAATACTATCCAGCAAGCCTGTGGGTAAGAGAATGCGGGGTAGACCTAGGCTAAGATGGGCGGACGAGTTCTATAAGGTAGTTAGGAGTTTAGGAATTAATAACTGAAGGAGCATTAAGTGGAAGATGCTGGTGCGGGAAGCCTTGGTTCATCACTGAACTGGAGTGCTTATGATGATGCTAAGATTTGAGTTACTATTATAGTTTTAATGGTAATATAAAGCTGTACTTAAAAATCAGGTACCATCCAAATGTCGAAAACTTCATTTTATTTGATAAATATTTAATTATACGCCCATACCTATATAGGTTTGACATTGCATCAACAAGAGTACATTTGTGATTGCTTGCTTATAATTTTGCCTTATTTGTTAGTGTCCTGTGGGTTAATCTTAGTCTAAAATATCATTGTTAATATGCAGTTATGTGGATTTGGATGATTTTTATTTAGACAATGTTTATTTGGCGTAGTTTGGTTGATGGTTTAGGAAAGTTTTGACGATCATCGGAGGCGACAGTGAACAAGTAACTGTGAGATAAGATCGAGTTTATTGAGTGTCGGCTTTATCCTTGAGTAAAAAAAGCTCTTTTGTAGGTTGTGGGCGCCGGCAGTGTCGGTGTTTAGGTTTATTGAAGCAGTTTATAGGTCGTAAAGGCTTCTAAGAGCGTTTTGAGCGCGGCTACCCATATTCACTTGACTCAGGTCAGGAACACCAATATAACGAAATACATATATTTAAATATATACATACACAATAAACCTCTCCTGGGCTCTTCCATTATTAAAAAAAATGTTAAGGTAAAAAGATTATCAATTTAAATGATACAAAATAATGTACCTACTAACCACAAAAGATCCATTTCTATGAAACTATTAATATAAATCGATTCACTGACAGGTTTTACGACTAACTAAAAAAACTTGCTCAATGATTCGAAATGAATAATTTTGTAAACAGCGGCCAAATGTCAGTTAGTCATTAAAAATTTACAAGCCTCCTCCTTTCCTCTCGAGAACAATGTGATGGTGTTAGGTATAAAGCTATTTTACCGAAAGAAATGAAATTAAATGTCAGATGGGTTATTATTTTATTTTATCGCTTTTAGGTTATATTTTAGTTCGGTTTGTAAGAAGTTATTATCGTAAATAACATAGTTATTAATGTGTGTTTATTATCTGATAAACGAATATAATATTGAATGGCTGTGCTGATTATCGTAGGTTGTATCTAAATATAATTCAGGCGCTGTGTATCCCTGTTATAAAAAGTTATAGCTCATTGTCTTCACACATTTGTTTATCCGAAAGTTATTGTATATTCAAGGGAAATAAATCAGTTTGGCGGTTCATACAGAACACAGTGGAGTAATTCGGTTCATTCTCCTTATTACTTATCACTTCCCACGTTCTACAATCCTGTGACAATCAACCATTTAGTTTGGTGTTTACAGAGCGGTTAATGGAAGTTAAGAATTCGATTTATGGGAATGAGGTGGTGTAGAATAAGAACTGTACATAAATTGTCAGAATGTATAGTTTATTTATATAATATGATTATTCTACAAATAGTCAAGTTTTCACTGCTGTCCGTCGTCCAACTTTCAACACATCGAAAACCGGTAAATAATTAATTATAAGCGTGTTGTAGTAAATTATCCCGAAATGGCCATTATTCATAATCATTTTATGGCTTGGGATATAAAATTAATTAGTTAATGTTTTTTCTTAAAGTTGATGCTCAATATTGAGTGTTTTCAATCAATAATATGATTTTAGGCACAATTAACAAAAAAAAATTTAGAGGGCATAAAAGGAGAAGGGCAGAATCTCTAATTTAAAGACTTTAAAACATATTGCTATTTAATAATAGGACATAACATTAATAGGTACATTTTAAGAGAGATACAATTAGCCCAGTCAAATTAGGAAGAAAAAGGGCCAAACCTCGGAATTTGAGCTTAGAAGCTGTAATTTTGCATACTGAGATAATCGTGAAAAACTGATTATTGTGACCTTTGACCTCGAATAACTTCCAAACCCGTCACCTGATTTCATTCGATTTTTCAGACCACCCTTAGAATATCGAAATAAAGGTGTGTGCAAAATAACAGCTTCTTTGTTCAAATTCCGAGGTAAAACCGTAATTTGACTGGGCTAAATAAGTTTGATTGGGAATGAAAAATATAATTTATTAAGGAGGCTAATTTAAATAATACAAAGCATCATCATCATCACAAGCACTCCAGTTTAGTGACGAACCAAGGCTTCCCGTACCAGAATTTTCCACTTATTTCTATACAAATCATCATAAATACCCTTTAATTGATATTCTTGTATTTAAATATTAACGATTGACTCTTAGACGTTCTAGTTTGTAAGCGTTACATGTGTCTCAATAGGTATTTGCATGTGAATGACTTCCGAAAGGTTTTGTTGGTTATTTATTTATTTATTTGTCACTCGATAGCGTCGGCGGGTAATTTACGGCTTTAGTGTCATAAAACACGCATTTCGACTTAATTAAGGAGTATTAAAAGACGTGAAATAGCGGCTGTTGGTTCTGAGGCTCATACATAATTACCACATTCATAAATATGCCACTTCATCCGGTCCCAAGCCTTGTGTTATTCACCGGCCCTTTATCATATTCCCCTATTCGTATTCAATTAAATCGGATCACTCGATAAAAAAATCAAATGTGTGATTGTGATTATTTTATGGGTTAAAAATGTAAATATTCAAGTGTCAAATCTCCGAAAGCTTTTCATTGATTGCTTTGAAATTTTGACACAACGTTACCTAACGTTGTTAAAATGGGCGCTAAAAACTTTTATTCATAAACTGTATTGGTGGTGGAGTTGAATTACTCTGCTATTTTTATTGTAATATTATATTTAAAAGGAAAGTAACACAGTGTCCTCCATCAGGTTGTGCACTCAGTTGGATTGGTATGATTATACAATGTCTTGTTTGATAGTACTGCATTATTTATTAAATAATGGAAAAATGAAAGTTTTAAAATTTTAAAACCTTTTAATTAGGATCAGCTAGTTATTTATCATTGAAGGTAGTTGCATTATACCTATCATAAGATTTCCAATAGTGTGCTTATTGGTTTATGACAAATAATTAAAATGTATTAGTCTCTTTGAATTTTGGGACGAAACAGTATAAAATAAAATAACTATTTTTGAAATTTGCATTTAACCATACAGTTTGTCCCATGAATATAATATTTAACGTATGATAAGTGTGGATGTATATCATATAATATTTTGTGTAAATATCAGAGAGTTAAAATATAATAATCAAATGATAAAGCAAATGTTTTATTTATTTATAATATAATATATATAGAAGAAAGATACAAAGAGATATCAGACTGCAATATCGCAATGGCATTACAGGAGGCTATCTCAAGGCGCTATGGCGATACCTAAGTGTCCAGTCCTAAAAGATAGTGTACAAATAAAAATAATACTAACAAGAATTAAGTAAAATGAACCCTAAGGCACACGGGTATACAAGAATATGTGGGTACTCTGCAAAAACGAAGGAAGAGATAGATAAAACAGGTCGTTATTGGCCCAATAATGAAAATTAAATAAAAGAATCAATACCAATAATAATAAAAGAATCGTTGCAGAGCTCGAATACGTCAAAGTATTTCATTATACTCACTTTAACTAGGTTTGTTTATGAAAGAAGACAAAAGTGGAGAGACAAAATTTATTAATAATAATATTAATTGTATTAGAGTATCTTTTTGTTTAAAGATATATTTAACTTTGAGGGATATATGAAGGCTTCGCGGGAGTGAGAGGCGCGACAGCTGATGTTGCGGAACGGGGTCAGATGACGATGACGTGACGTATTGTTATATCGTCTTGTGATTCATTTTTTGTCACTGGCCAATAAGTGTGGTTTGTCCATCCCACGGAAATAGCATTGCGCAATTTAGAGAGATGATCCTCCGATGTCTAATAGCCGTAACAATGGTGGGCTATCATCATGGCTGAGCCGTCATCGCGCTGTCAGCGGCCTCAAAAAATATCAAAGCAGGAAACAAAAGGGACAAAGACCTTATCGCGATCGATCTGGATGGCCAATCGCTCAATTAAATCTTTACCGGGGATCATGACCGTTTGAATCATGTTCCCATCGCCAACAAATCATACACCACATCAGAATAGACTCTCAACATTTTGCAATACATGCTCAATGAGTTGTACATGTACTAATAAACTGTCAAATGTTACTATTTCGTATATCATGGCAAAAATACTTACTTACGGAGCTTTTACGTATGATGTTAACAAATTTTTTATACCTATATTTTTTCAGCATCAGCAGCATATAATGTTTAATGTAAATAAGACTTTTTTAATTGATATTCTCCTATATTCATAATATTATATATCGAGGGTATACTGCTAAACCGCCTTGTGGCCCAGTGGTTAGTGTAACGGATTCGTGAGTGAAGACTCCCGGGTTCGATTCACGGCACCGGAGTCACTTGGTAGATCTAGCTTAGCAAACTAGATCTTAAGTACTCATTGCTGTGTGGTGGCCTGGGAAACCATCTCTACTATATTCTCCCGTAAAGGCCAAGGTGGCCTGGCCAACCCCTTAAAAAGGGACTCCTGCCAATAGGGAAGGCGTCACGATATTTATTTATTTACTGCTAAAATGCACTATTAGTCATATTTTGAATCAGTGATATGATAAAGATAAATTTTTATGTAGAAGCGATATTTATATTAAAATAGTATAAGGAAGAGAAGTGTCTCTCAGTTATAACAACCAATAACCATCCTTACCATAGATGGGTGGAATTGAACGAAAATTAATATACACTTTCCGCATATAATCTGTCCTATTCTAAAAAACATGTGAACAAGTAATGTTTTTTTAGGGTACTACACTGCTAAGTTATATTTTGAAGATTTTGAGTTAGGGATGCTTTTGTATATTACTTTATCTACTGCCAAAACGCACTTAGTCGTATCATCAAAATTTCAGGAGAAGAAAAGTTAACTTAGTCAAATTTACATTTTTAGTTTTTGTTAGTTAAAATAGAGGTATTTTTTTATAAATGTGTTATATTTGGAAAGAGAAAAGAAGTCATTGACTTATACCAAATTGTAAATTATTCAAATATATACCATCAATTTATAGTACTGTTAAGACTGTGAATTTTTTAGTGCATTTTGGCAATATCCCTCGATATGTTGATGGAATACATATTCGTGTAAATGAATTCATTTAATGATTACTTTCTAAAGGATAAAGGTATTTTTAAAGACTAGATTGATATGAAGGTGCATCGTTATGTTTTACCAAATTTTTATTATTTTTCTTTTGGTCAGATTTCCGATGGAACGGTAACAAATTACGGTTCATCCAAACATTAATGGTGGCTGTTTGAATTTGTCGCTGATCAATGTAAAGCCTTATTTAATGTATAAGCGAAATAATGTGTGATAGAAATGTTTAAATTAAACGTTCTATAAAAAAGTCCCAATTCAAATTTGTGTATTTTCATAAATGGCTTTCCTATAAGTAAAAAAGTAACCGTGACGTGTTTTACTGTTGTTAACTTATTAATTTAGGTATTTTATTTCACTATAATTACATATGATCTCATTACCGACTCAGGACACGTTATCTCAGTATTTCCACCTATAGGAAGGTATCCTTTTTGTTTGTTTAGGATGAAAATTACATTGATGATTTTAAATGACTATTTTTTATTGTAAATATATATGTATGTTTAGAATCAGTGGTTGAGTCTTAGATATCTTTGGCGGTGTTGTTAGAATGGCCGATGAGTTGACTGGACTCCCCAATCAGTCAGGTCTTTGACAGCGACCATTCTTGGCCAGGTCACCACATTTTATACTTATGACAGATATTATTGTAATGTATCTTAATATACTCTCATATATGTATTGATCCATAGATCTGTGATCTTTTGATGAGTTCCTTCCAATACCTGTATATTAATCCATGTTAATTTATTTTGTTATAGGTATGTCTGCCGTGTTTTATTATGCATCTAAAGTGAACACCATCAATTGACATTCACCAGTGGAATTTGACACTCTGCGTTGTACGTATAAAAAAATAAAATTTCATTCACACAAAAGTATTATAATCATAATGGAAAATGTTAATTCTGTTTTGGAATTTGAAAAAAAAATTGTCCAAATAATCCGCCTTGTGGCCCAGTGGTTAGTGTAACGGATTCGTGAGTGAAGACTCCCGGGTTCGATTCACGGCACCGGAGTCACTTGGTAGATCTAGCTTAGCAAACTAGATCTTAAGTACTCATTGCTGTGTGTGGCCTGGGAAACCATCTCTACTATATTCTCCCGTAAAGGCCAAGGTGGCCTGGCTAACCCCTTATAAAGGGACTCCCGTCAATAGGGAAGGCGTCACGGTATTTATTTAAATATTACACAGTTCGATTTCCATATTTGTCATTATTAAGTTTTTATATATTCGTCGGTCGTTGAGATGAGATTTGTATTTGGATTTCGAATTTATGTAAAACGATACGATAATTAAAAGGAAGATTCATCGCTGTGAGAAGACAGCATCCTGATGCAGCAGACTTTTATCTACAAATATGACGAGAGTGACATTTGAAACTTGTCTGTTTGATCTTCGAGGCGATGCAGTGTGAGTTTATGTACAAATTATGCAGCAGGCGCATCCTTATTGGGCCGTCTAACTTGCGCAATTAATTTTTATGTACTAGGCCAAAATCTAATCATTCTAATGAATTCCGTCCATCTGACATTTCCATCGCCCATTACGACACTGTAATGGATGATTTTTACGATTCGACTTCCAACCGTGCCATATTAATTTTTATTGGTCGCGTAAAATACAGAAGAGGTGTGCGTGTGTGTGTTTTGTCCCCGAATGTTGCGTTGATTTATTTGCGAATGTCAAAATGATGGACGGAAGAGAAATCGTCTCCAAGAGGCTGATGTCATACAGTCGCTCTCTTTACCAATGCTTAACACTTAACACAATCATGAGTCCAGTGGCTGAAACCAACAACGCCCACACCTCACTCATTACTGTGCTCACCTTCATTCAATAGTCAATTATTGTTTGCATTTCAAACTAAATCATGTATACACAAAACAGATAAGTCAAATCGCTTTGGTGATCAACAATCTTTATATATATATATATATATATATATATATATATATATATATATATATATATATATATATATATATATATATATATATATATATTTTTTTTCTTCTCTACGTGTGTTTGTCACTCAATTTCTCCTAAACGGCGGGACCCAATATAATGAAATGTTTTGTGTGTGTTCAAGGGGATTAGAGAATGGTTTATAAGTAGTTGTTGATTTTGGAATGTTTTATATTGGATACGGCAGACGGCGCTACAGGACAGTCCGATACTACTAACAGGATTCGCCGACAAATATATGACAAATACTTTAGATCGATTAAATACAGTTCATCATACACATCGTTAGACTTCAAAGTGTAGACACGTGAGACATACTTTGCTAATTAAATTTAACTTTAATGAGTTTCAATTAAAACCAATATAATATGCTGGCTACTGATTGGATTTGAAGGTGTAAACTGAGGTAATAATAAAATTGGCAAGCGAACACCGTTTAAGTAATAGTCAAACAGGTTGTTAAATTCTTAAAAAAATTATAACATCTAATACAAAAACCAATATCAATAATGAAAATGTATACTTCTTAATGAAAACGTTAAAAAATTATATATTAAAAAGCATCAATTCAAGAAATTAAATAACTAGAAATACATTATATAAAATAAATTAAGGGTAAAATTATATACGTAGTATTTCTATTCTAAAGACATGTATTTTTTTTAAACATTTTAAAAGCTCTTCTCCCGGAGGTTCATTATATTAATTGTATAGTAATACTTTGATCAATATAATACATATGATCAATTGTCACGAATACGATAGTCAAGTTTGCAATCTGATATAAGATTAATCGAGACTTAGCGTTTGTTATAATTGACCCAGTTAGTTCTGAGATGCACTTTGCATCGTGTTAATTTTAAGACAATTCAAATATCAATCATTATATAAACGTAATATTGAAATGTCGCAATTATTAACTTCTTTTTTTTCCTCCAATTATAAAAACAGTCTACATTTTTACCACTCACTCGGAAACAATTATGTATTTAATTCGTCATTCAACTATTTCCCATTCGACATTATCAATGAATATGCCAAATCCATTCATCGTCTTATCATATTCATCCATATCCGCATACTATATCATTCCGTAATCGGAAAAGCGATCTAAGTTACATGACGAGGATTTTATTGTATGATGTCAATAAACCTATTAAAATCTATTTTTTGCAATTGAGTAATTTTTATAAGGCAGTTCAGTTTTTCATAACAAGATAATGAACAATAATTTATGTTAATCCATTTGTAGAAAATAATACTTCTATCGGCTATTGCGAATAAGAGAAAACGGGAATAATATTAATTAAATCCGATCGATCGGTTGTCGCCACGTTTTTGACTCATGGGATCAAAGTTGTATACTTAAGTCATTATTAGGGAAAATACTATAACTGTAATATTTATCAGATCGTGGATGAGTTAAGCTCAAATAAATTCACAAATATCAAACCAAATATGTATAAACATCTAGCAAAAAGTGCTACTAAGGGGGTAGAGTAAGTCGAATTAATTTTTATAATTGACTTTTTTGTATGATGAATGTTTCGTTCGTTCAGTGTGATATTATTATTAATTTAATGTGCTTCGTTACAAGTCTGCCTGTCGTGTAATAAATACAGGTGTGGTATGGTGAATCAGTGATATCTTGATACACATAAAGCATGTTTATGGTGGAAAGTGTGGTATTGATGATGATATAGTTGTGCTTGCCATTGGACTCCATGGCCGTGTCAAGACAGAGTCGATCCATCAATCAATCCATTCTGATCATTATCAAACCCACTATACCACTTGCATGACTTTAAATCAATTCAGGACATTATTTTAATTGACCAAGAAAAATAATTTTTAATATTATAATATTTGTAGACACAATCACACCTAAACAATCTTGTTTATTCGCCGAGACTCTATGATGGCTTCTGATTGATGTGTCCGTCAGGCATGTTAAAGCTAAACAAACCACCTTTTTGAAATTCTCATTTTATTTTAGAATAAGATTCAATTTTACAGTCCATCACTGTCATTCTGCAGACTGACAATCCGTTGATTCGATACAAATTTGACGGCTGGGCAAGCAAATATCTTAAATTATATTTGATCAGATGTTACCGTCCCACTATAATTATATGTACACTTTTTATTTACAATTTCATTGTTAAATAACACATAATTTAATTTCTAAATTAAAGCAAATCATGTTTTCCGATGCATTTCAAATGCGAATCTCCTAATTGACATTGATGATCCTGTTCCATAACGACATTTTATTAGAATGAATATTGTCTGAAATCTCTTTTATTTATTTATGCCCCGAAGAGGTTTTATTTTAGAGAAGATCTTTTTTGATAGGGTTTTTTTATACAACGTGTTCATTGTTTGTCGGTTATCTTAACTATTACGTGTTACTCAGGTCACCGACTTAATAATCGCTTCAGCATTACCTTACAATCCAGGAAATCAGAGTAAACCTGGACCAAGCCGATCGATCGGTATTTTATTAATATTATTCCCGAACAAATCAATTTAAAAATTCTTGACTTGAGTGGGATTTGAACACATGACCACAGTATTTGTAGCCACGCTTCTTGTCCCCTGAGCTATTACGCTGGTTATATTAATATTAAGTTAATTTTCGAATATCCTAAAATATAACTAGATCCACTCTTTTTATTTGATTTGGGTGTGTATTTGAATTATAAATTGTATCGTGGTGATATATGCGTGTCTGGTCGTTATTGATTGACATAATGCAGCGGACTGAAAACAGCTCCACATATGAATATACCATTGATTGACAAATGACAATAATATATGAAATGGGAATTTTGTACGCAACAGTCACCGAATATACTAAATCAATCTGTCTACATTGAGTCAAAATCATCAACATGATTTTTAATTAGTTAATCATCATAGTAGCTCCAGGTATGTTATAATCATCATCATCATAAGCACTCCAGTTCAGTGATGAACCAAGGCTTCCCGCACCAGCATCTTCCACTTAATGATCCTCCAGTTATTAATACCTAAACTCCTAACTACCTTATAGAACTCGTCCGCCCACCTTAGCCTAGGTCTACCCTGCCTTCTCTTACCCACAGGCTTGCTGGATAGTATTTCCGATACTATCCCTCCTGCTCTTTAACCCAACCTAATGTTAAAGCCCTAATAAACTGCACTACGTTCACGCTCTTATATAATGAGTAAATCTCATCGTTCCGTCTAATTCTAAATAGTCCCGGTGCCTCCTGAACAGGACCCAAGATCCTCTTAAGAATCTTCCGCTCGAACCTAAGTAGCCTATCCTCTTCAGTGTTGGTAAGAACCCATGTTTCTGCACCGTAGGTTAGTACTGGCCTAATTAGCATCTTGTATAGTCCCAATCTCAGCATATTGTTATGTTATAATAGATTAATAATCCATGGATTAGTGTTTCTACGCTAGCTTTAAAATGGTTTTTGTATAAAAAAGGGAGCAAAATGATGCGGAATGGACGGTGTTAATGACAGGAGTTGAACACAGAGAGCAGTGATATTTGTTAGGCGTAGTTAACCTGTAGTCACATTGTACACAAAGCCTCGTCATGACCGTTCATCCTGTCGGAACTAATGCCTGATGCTGCTGTTGCTACTCCTTGCTGTTGAGCCTATTTCCTCTTCTAACAATCCCATTCATTCAATAAGCTAACAAACCACACACTACGCATTTTTCACCTGACTGCAGTTTCATTTCTATGCGTCGAAATTGACAGAATATTTTGCAAAAAAATTAAACGATCGCAAAAACTTCGTCAATAGTTGTATATTTTTTTAAATGCCTTCATTCAGACTCAAAATTCCCTACCACACACTAAAATATTCTCAGTTATTTCAAGTCCACCCTGTATATTCATAAAATCACAACTGGACTAGGAACTTTACCGGGGAAGTTTTATAACCTCAGAATAATGAGCGCTTAGCTACAAATACTGTAAAAAAAATTAAGGCCACTTATTGTTAATTGGATTAATACTCATAAATTATCTATCGTCGCGTCGCAGGTTTACACGAAATTCCTACATTGTAAGGTGTATATCTAATGAGGTGATTATTAAGTAAAACAATGCCATGTAACTGGAATAGTTAAACTGATCACTAATTTACTTAGTTAAAAAGCCTCTTAACGCGTATATGTTTATATCTAAAATTTAATTAATTCAATTAGGGTACCTGATTATATGTGAAACGATGAAACGATCTTAATTTTTAGTGATATTTTATTTATTTATTTACGCCCCGAAGTACTTTTAAAAAGGATTTTTTTTGACACAAAAACGTGGTAATTCATGTCTGACGGTGATCATAACTATTAATAGTAGACACAGGTCACCGACAGAGCAGCTCTGTTCGACATCATATTAATTTCAATATTTACATTACAATCCAGAAAATTATCAACTGATTCCTCTGTTAGAGGGAAAACTCATTTCGCAGTAGCCATAAAAGCTATATGAAACACAATATTTTAGGTAATAATGTTTACATGGCTTGCGGTGATATTTCATAATCAAAAAGCGTTACTGTTAAATTGGATCGGACAAATGCAATGTTGGTTTTTATATTATTTTTGAAGAAGCGGCGCCAAGTTAAGAGTGTAACGCGGTGGAAAATTAGTATGAGTGAGCTTCCAAAGAGAACAAATCTTCATGTCACTCGTGAGCTTTGCTTTGGACGTCACTTTACATACTTAACCCCTTCACACCGTCACATATACATAGCTACACATCTAATTATTATTGTTTGTATATGAGAAAAACATCAATGACAATGCTCTGTTGAAGATTTATACGCCACTTGGACATTAATCATACGGCTAGGTGTATAATAAATAGATCATTTTATGGGTGTGTATGTTATAGGAATTTTATTAAAATTATTAGAAGGAACCTTTGGAATGAATCAATTGTAAAGGAATATTTATAATGTTGGGAATTACCTTATATTATTATCTCAATGATTAATAATATTTTTAGCTTAAATATGTCTTATATTAGTATGTGTGTTGTGTACAAGTGGTGCAGTGATGTCATGCCAGCAACGAGCAGCGTCCATCAATCAATCAAAATCAACACACGAATAAATTATAGCATTACATCTGCATTGCGAATCGAAATATCATAACCACTATTATTATTTATGATTATTATTTTATGAGAAATTATTTTGTTACGTGGATTTCAGTAATTATTTTGTTCGGGAGCTTCTCATTAACAATGAGTGCGGAATATTTCTTGTTTTGAAATATTTCATAAATATAAACATAAGATATCGCATGAGTGGCTAAATTCGGGTTTAGTTCAGGTGGATCTAATAGCCAAAAACATCAGTTACCTGGCAAACATTATACCGTAAACAACTCTCTTCATATCGACGGGCTCCGCTAAGACGGCGATGAGTCGAAAAACACAACTTTACAGGACGGCCGAAAAACCGTTTTTTTAAGGTTTTTATTTAATATCTCTTTATTCAAATGTTATATCGTTTCACTGTTTTCGGAAAAACGTGCCCCATTGTGTTATCAACATACGAGTATTTTTTAAATATGTAATAATGCAATATTTAAAAGGGGCAAGCTAAAAATTGTTCTTGTAGGGAAGATTTGCGGAGGGGAAGCGCACGGGAAGGCGATACACGGAGTTATCGCTGTCTTCAATGTCCTTCTTGAAATACTTGGAGATGATAAGTCACACACACACTACTATGCATCACACTCACACACTCTCATCCTAGCTCCCTCACACACACTACTACACCGACACGCACAATATCTATTATACTACTATACCTACTACTACTACTACTAGCCGATATCACTACTTTACCTGCCTCATTACGAGACACTCCACCACTACCTTTAATAAAATAAATAAATATACACAAATACAACCGGTAAATTAGGATAAGCATTGGAATATCTCAAGTGACTAGAATTCCCAACTGATATTATTTTAAGCATTCATTCCTTGACCACTTCACTTAATATGACCATACTCTATAGTGTTTATAGGAATTGCAGTTTTGTTTGAATATAATACAGATAACAAAATATAATGCTTTTTCTCAAAAAGCAATTCAAATAAAGACAAATGGTAAAGATATTCATTCACTCTGTTGAAAAATGGTTTTATTAGTATACTTTTTCTCATACATTAATATTGAATCGCATGTGACATAATTTTATTAGTTCTTCCTATCATTTTATCATTATTAGTGTCGATCCTCGCTATAGCTGATATGACACTACATTGGGATATTGAGATTGTTGTACGATTACCTGTAATACTCACTCAATAATACCAAGTATGCAGTTATAAAATCATTTAAAATTAATAATTTGTATTTTTAATTAGTTCATACATTACATTTCGCATATACGTAATATACTAAGGATATTTTTCATTATAATTATAAATCTCCTTCATCGAATTATTATATTATTTATGATTATCTAACTATGATTATAGTAACTAGTGGACGATTCAAAAAAATTTTAATCCTTTCGTTTCTCTACTATTTTTATGATATTGTCTTTAAATTCTATATTACTTGCGTTACTGACCTTGTATGGATAATTTTCCATTTTTTTTGTCATCGCTGCTATTTTTACGAGGTGCACTGACTGATATTAATGGGAAAATTTCCGCTATTCATTTTATAGAAGTCTTTAAAGTTTTCAAACCACACACTTAATTAACAAAATCACTATTCAATAGTGACTTCACACAAATAAAACAAAATCAGCTATTATATTTAAAATTGTATTACTGTCGCGTCTTCTCATCTTATAGAAATACACAAAAAAATAATGTTATGGCGTTGAAAGTCTAAAGAATACTGAAACTTTTTCAAAAATATCACACAATAATTATAAGAGTGAATAAGCCCTTGAAAAATATCAGGTATTTGAGGGTTTTTGGATTTTAAAAAATCAATGAAAAAAAATAATTCAAGAAACAGAAATATCAGTTCAATTTAATATAAAAGTGTTTTTACCAAACCACTTGAACGATGTCCGAGGTATTAAGTGGTAGAATGAATGAATGTATGAATTCTAAGAATGGTTATTTAATTGAAATAATCAGTAAATGAAATAAATATTGATAATTTAAAATGACGATAGTATTTATTGTCATCCGCTTGTTTAATTGCAGCTAATAATAAACTTCGAAGCCTCTGTGTGATTTATTGAAAAGAAATAACTGTTTCTACAAATTTTCAGCTTGTTATGTCAAAATACCCTATTTTAATAATAATAGAGAATAATAGTTATTTAATGAAAAAAATTTTTTTTAAACATCTCACATATGTGGGAACATATTTAGTGGCAAGTTTTTAAATAAAAATACAACCGGTAAATTAGGATATTTGTAATATATTATGTTCACAATACAATAGCCATATGACTTGACCACTTCACTGAATAAGACCATAGGAACTCTATTCTTATAATACTCACTACTTTATATTATCGTATTTATTGGAATTGCAGTTTTGTTTGAATATAATACAAATAACAGGGTATTTCATCATTCTGTTGATTTTGCTGATAAAAACACACCTGTTGGAAATATTTGTAAAACCCAAGAACCACTTATAGTTTTTGGTTTCAAAAGTGTTGATAATCCACCAATATTATTACAAAGCAGGGAGTCTTTGTTTCGACCACTTTAAAAAAATATAACTTTTATTATTTAATATTATCACTGAAAAATGTGTTTTTTGAAATAATAATATTAAATTATTATTAAAAATGAAATTATTTTAGTAAAGTAGAGTTTAAACAAGTGATCGTGAATAAGAAGAAGTATTGTGCCATCCCTGAAATGTTTGAATCTTTTTTGAAATGTGTAATTGTTGGTGAGTATTGTATGAGTATTATAAGGCAGGAAGAAAGGGACTGATAGTGATGGTGGTGGGGAGTCATAGCCGTGTCTTATTGGTTACTAATACACACATGATTGTTCACACGTATATGGTGTCGGTGTGCGCAATGAAGACTAAGCTACCTGAAGATATCGCCTACAGTGTTTAGCAAATGAACGACTAAGAAGGCGATGTCTCCGTTCGTATTACTCGAGCGTCAAATTTTTTCTCCCGTGGGCGATAACTCGAAACGTACCCCATAAGAAAAAACCTATCTTTCTCAATTTAAGCACTAGAATCGTGATTTTTTGTCAGAATATGCGCAATAATTAATTAAATAATAAAATGAGAAAAAGTTAAAAAGGTAATATCCCGAGTCATATTACTCTTAGTCGAGCCCGTCGATATGTTTAGTTTTATTTCACAGTAAAATGGGTAAATGCATTGTTACTCATGTCATATGGACTCAAACATACACTCAAATACATCCAGGCTCAGTTTTCACCGATGAGTACTTCTTAAAGATGTTTAAAATATTGCGTTTTAATTGCCAAAGTATTATCACAGCCACTCGCAGTGGTCACTAGAAATATGTTGAGCGAGGGAGAGACACTTATGCCTTTATGGAATAGGAGAGAAGAGTGCAACAATACACGGGATAAACAAAATTACATGATTTATTCATATGTAACGTGATATCTAATGTTTATATATATGGAAATATTTATAATTGTTGTTTGATTATTTCATATTATTATTCTATGCCCATATGAAATGCTCTTTAGAAATAATTTAGTTATTGAACATGTAACAAACCCAATATATATTTTTTAATAATTCATTCTTAATATTGTGTAAACGAAAGTTCCCAACATTCTTTTAAAATTTGATGTTTTTTTCAATGATTCTAAAAATATTACGGATTACTCGTACTTTTTACATATTTTTTGGTGATAAAAATTTGTAACCGTTGTGTGTTTTTTTGTGTTTGGAGATTGAAAATATTGAAGATCGCGTGTTGTAGCAAAATGTGTCACGGTGATTCATTGTAAGATATTTAACGTTAAATTGATTACCGTTAACGTGAAAATAAGACATAACCAAGTCAGTCACCACGAATATATAAATATAGTTGATTTTTTACCCAATCAGTGTGATAGATATTAAAAGTTTCGCACAATTTTTTTAACTGCAAATTTATTGGTTTGGCTTGATTCATCCGAGGTTTGTTTTATTCTAACACTGGTCACACACACTTTTAAAATACAGAAAATCGGGGTAAACCTGATTGGAGATTTTATTAATAATAAATTATGAGTGGATAAATGCGTGGGTAGTTCAAGTGGATCAACAACCTCAGTTACCTGACAAACATTATACTGTAAACATATCTCTTCATATCTTCATTTATATTTCACAGTAAAATGGGTAAATGCATTGTTACTACATGTCATATGGACTCAAATAGATCTAGGCCCAGTTTTTACCGCTGATTACTTCTTTAAGATGTTAAATATATTATTGCGTAAGTGTTGTCATAACCACTCTCAGTGGTCACTAGAAATGTGTTGAGTGAGAGAGACACACTTATGCCTTTATCCAATAGGAGAGAAAAGTGCAACAGTCCACGAGCTACACGAATTATTTATATGAAATGCGATATCTAATGTTTATATTTATGAATATATACTTTTATAATGAGTATTGATAGTTTTGAATGTGCTTCACAGAAGCTTTGTTCATCACCGAACTGCTGCTGGTGATTATGAATATATTTAATAATTTATTTGATATATAGTACAGAACTTATAATAACAAATGTATATGAATATATTAGGGTTTGGTTATGTGAAGTGAGAGACAAGTAAAATTAGACGTCGCGTTGTCGGGTCTCATCAGGTCGTCATTGTCATGGTGGGAATGAAATGATATCAGGTTATATTATGCGTATTAGTATGGTGTCTAAAAATATCTGTCAGCGTCACCATGTCACCGAGAAGTGTGCATGTCACCACTGACACTGTTTTATTGCTCTTAATTAATACCACACAAACATAGGCGTAACCGACACTGACATTAACACACAATATCTACTCCTTTTCAATCATATTTGCAAGGATACATACGCACAATTACAATATAATACATATCATCATCATCTCAAGCACTCCAGTTCAGTGATGAAGCAAGGCTTCCCGCACCAGCATCTTCCACTTAATGCTCCTCCAGTTATTAATTCCTAAACTCCTAACTACCTTATAGAACTCGTCTTAGCCTAGGTCTACCCTGCCTTCTCTTACCCACAGGCTTGCTGGATAGTATTTCCGATACTATCCCTCCTGCTCTTTAACCCAACTTAATGTTAAAGACCTAATAAACTGCACTACGTTCACGCTCTTATATAATGAGTAAATCTCATCGTTCCGTCTAATTCTAAATAGTCCCGGTGCCTCCTGAACAGGACCCAAGATCCTCCTAAGAACCTAAGTAGCCTATCCTCTTCAGTCTTGGTAATAATCCATGTTTCTGCACCGTAGGTTAGTACTGGCCTTATTAGCATCTTGTATAGTTCAAATATAACAGATAGCACGGTATAAAAATGTCGATAGACATAAGTTCCCAGATCAGAGTATGTATTTCAGGAGGGGAGCTCCACAAGTGGTTAAGTCCAAATTTGTCACTTTTGATGATTTTTTGAGAGAAAGATCTTTTTGTAAAAATAATGTAAAATTCAATGAAAACTTTCTTTCAATTCTGGAAATTTTAAAGATGACTCGATGATTTATAGACAAAATATTCACTCTCTTATTAATTAATTTTAAATAAGTTTTCTCCTTCATGATTTGAATTAAAAAGTGTCTCAAAAATAATGATTCAATGCGATTGGAGGTGGTAACATCTTTTACGTGTTTTTATTTAAACTTCTAATACTTAACAAAATGATAGCTATTTAATAAAGTGATTAGTTAAGCGAGTAAATTATTGACTTTGTTTTTTTTGTCATTAAAGTGAATCATCATATTATTGGAAGATCTAAGAGACCCGATAAAGTTTCTTATAAAACTCTAAGAGTTTCAATATATTTACATTGACGATTTGAGTATGGCAATCGGTTAATAACATATAACTAAAATAATTGATGTATGTATTTATGCAGTGACTGCTTAATACGATGTAATTTTGTATGTATATTCGTGTTATAATATATAATTTGTATTTTTTATAAGGCATTTTGTCTGTGACTGCCGGCGCCTTGTCACAGTGTATTATATTTATAATAGTGAAGAGCGATTGATTGTGAAGAAGAAAGGAGACTTCGGTAAAGGAGAAAACAATGCAAGGGAGCTTGTCTGCGGGGTGGGCTGACTTGCACAAACAGTGTATTGTGGTTCGACTCCTCGCTGTGATCACAGCATAGCCTAGTATAGTATTTATAATTAGTCAGAGCTGTCCAATATAACGGGCACAAGGAGTGTCTGCATGGGTGACCCGATTTGTATAAACTATTAGGTTTGTCACTTCTGACTCGGTTTAAACCGGTCCCCTGGAAGCGAGAGATGCGAGATATGGAGTCAAGGTGAGGGTGATCCATCACGTCGGCCGTATCAGTCATTTGGCGGTATTGCTGCTCATAATAAACTACATATAAGCCTAGTGCATTATATTGTATCGGTAACATAATGGTGGTGCTTTGGATCGTCAAAGGTGATCGGTTCACCGTTGCACGTTGCTCGGCTGAGGTAATTTTTTGAAAACCACCAATACATCCACATTTTATTAACCAGACTGCCGAGTGACCGTGAGAATATTGTGCTGAAATTCCGGCTTAAAATACTAAGTTGAACAGTATGTTATTTTTATCAAAGTGTGTCAGTCAAGGTAATCGAGTTAATCAAGGATTAAACAATGAAATCTAACATTAAAGAACACACCTTGTTTACATGAAATTCTTCTCTATTCAATCTTATTATTCTGATATTTTACATTACAATTACCGTAATAGCTCAGGGGATAAGAAGCGTGGCTACAAACACTGTGGTCATGGGTTCAAATCCCGCTCAAGTCAAGATTTTTTTAATTGATTTGATCGTTATTACGACTGGGAGATCGGGAATAATATTTATAAAATCCCGATCGATCGCCTTGATCCAGGTTTACTCTGATTTCCTAAATTGTAAGGTAAATACTCAGGCGATTATTAAGTCGGGCAGTGCCGCTCTGTCAGTTACCTGTATAACTAGTAATAGTTAAGATCACCGACAGACAATTAACACGTTGTTGTATATAAAAAAAAACCTCTCAAAAAAGCTCCATCAGAAATGCAGGTTCTTTGGTATTCCAGACAACTGTTTTCTCTTAATAATAATTAAAAAAATGCAACATTTTTTTTAACAAATTGTAACTAATTTTATAAATATATTTCACGCACCTGGAGATATTGACAATTTATGTTGATTATGATAAACAGGACGGTTTTTTATCAGTTAAATATTTACAGGGAGGTAGAGTATCAAAAATATTTTCAACATTTTCTCACATAATTATTGTAAAATTTATTAATTAATTAATTTCACAGTTCAGGCATCCCATAAGAATTGTACCGGCAATCAGTAAAAATACAAAAATGTATACCTTTATAAAAGCATACAGTGTTCTAATAAAATATGGAATCATCTCTATTGAAAATAATGAAGATTAATTTATCAAATCTAAAATTGATCAAAATGAGATTTTTATTAGATCCATACAAGTTTATAAATAAATATCCTCATTTTGTAGTATTTTCATTAAGTCTATAAAATACGTAGTAAAATGATAAAATGTGTGTATTATCAAATATGAAACATAATATGAACAACTGTACTTGAATCAAATTTCGTTTTACCCAAAAAATCTGTTATTAAGTTTTATATTTTGTTAATGTAGAGTTTCAATATCAAATTAAAATGTTATTAAAATTCTCGCGTAATTTGAAGGTAAACAGTTTTATAGACTCTGTAAATACATGTCTATTTCATAAGATGTTTTATATTATCAAACACTATGAAATTAAAATTTTATAAAGAAATTTGTAATAAAGTATGTATTACAATTTATTTTTTAAATTTGAATTTTACATTGTTCATATAATACAAAACATCTTATGAATTAGTCTTAGGTGTACATAATATATAAATCTTTTTACCCATTACTAACATGAGAATAACATTTTTATGTGACATTAGAGATACTTAATATTAAATAAACAAAATAAAGTATGGATAGATAGATATGAAGATTAATTAACAATAACAAGAATAGACTCTACATTAATAAAAACAATTAAAAAGTATTATGCTTAAAACTAAATAACAGATTGAATTTTCTTTGGGATATGTACCTGCTTGTGCCTGTTGTCATTAACAGAGACTAATAAAATGTGTGTCATATGTCAATGGAGTGGTTGAAATAATTTACCGGTTCATTATTCATTGGTATTGAGTGTGTTAACCACCGATTGTAGAGGTATAGCACAGTATAATGGTATATTCGAGATTGTGTTGACCTGACGCCACCTGATTGATGCGGTGGCGTCGCGACGACTACCACCCGCACCATACAAACACCCTCTACTTGTTGAGCCTGTCACTGCTCTTCCTCGCCTATACCTTACGTCCATTTTATACCACCAATTAATTTATATCATATTTTGCGCCTTATGAATATATTAAAATATAAACGGGTACATACAATGTCAATAATGTGGGGTGCCAAGATGTCATAATTGTCACAAGGGTCCCCGCCGGCAATTCAACACATTATAATAAATTTGTCGATCCTCCTTTCGTATATTATATCGATTAATTAAAAATTAGATTCAGGCAGATGTGTGTCATGTTGCTTATTGGACCGATTCAATGGTACTGTGACTTGGCGATTATCACCCCATTCTCACTTATGCACTTACATCTTCAATAGAGGAATATTTATCTTGGAGCTGATTGTTGACAATTATTATTTTAAAAATTTATTTTGTACAGTTAGGCCGTGATGTGGAGAATATTTTGAGGATTTGTAGTGGGCATTTGACAGCTGCAGATCCTGGAGTCTACAGTGATACAATTAAAAATGCGGTATTCTGTATAATACATAATGCGAGATAGAAGGATAATGATTGAAGGATGAGTACAGGATATATGCATCGTCATTGGAGAGCCATCACTCTGGTGGTTCTTCTCCTTTGTGATTATGACAGCCGCGTGCGTGCTGCGGGCACCACTATACAACGCTACACACCTCCATACATCATCGATTATTGTTTTAATTGTTACTAGGACAACGTCTTGTGATTGGGTCGATCATCGTGCAAATTTGATCAGCTTTGAGAAAGAAGAAGATAACTGAATTTATTTAAACATGACTTTTTGAGATGGATCGATGATCTTAACTATTACTAAAGTTACTGGCAGAGTGGCGCTTTGTGACTTAATATTTATCTCAGTATTTACCTTTCAATCCAGGAAATCAGAATAAACCTGGATCATAATGATCCACCGGGATTTTACTAATATTATTCCCCATCTCACAGTCGTAACAACCGATCAAATATTTTTTTACTTGAGCGTGATTTGAACCCATGACTTATTGTATGTATTTGTAGCTACGCGTCTTATCACTCGAGCTATTACACTGGCTGTATATATTTTATTAAGGGTGAAAAACAATGTATTTATATATTAAATACCAGCGTAATAGCTCAGGGGATAAGAAGCGTGGCTACAAATACTGTGGTCATGGGTTCAAATCCCGCTCAAGTCAAGAATTTTTTAATTGATTTGATTGAATTGAATTGGTTATTATGACTGGGAGATCGGGAATAATATTAATAAAATCCCGATCCATCGTCTTGATACACGTTTACTCTGATTTCCTGGATTGTAACGTAAATACTGAGGTGAAGTTAGTTATTAAGTCTGGCAGAGCCGCTCTGTCGGTGAAGTTAGTTATTAAGTCTGGCAGAGCCGCTCTGTCGGTGACCTGTGTATCTAGTAATAGTTCAGATCACCGACAGACAATTAACATGTTGTTGTGTCTAAAAAACCCTCTCAAAAAAGCTTCATCAGAAAGGTTCTCTGGTATTCCAGACGACTGTTTTCCCTTAATAATAATAAGAAATATTGCAAATTTTTTTTTAAAATTTTTAAACAAATTGTAACTAATTTTTATAAATATGTTTCACGAAGAGTATAAGGAAACAAAGAGATCATGTAGCCAGTGACAAGCAGCCTGATGAACCATATCAAAGGCACCGCACCGTGTATCTAATTGTGCCGGTCATAATATCATATCGAACCCAACTTTATTGACTTCATATAAATTATATATACACTCACTTGCAACGGTCAAAACAAGCGGTCAGGTAATAAAGCCGGATAACGCGTGTAATTAGTATATAATGATGAGAGTGTCGATTTGTCAGTTCGGCGATATAGTTAAGATTCGTCATTTGAAGCGGGTCTCGTCTGTCAGCGATCCAATGAGACTGTTGCCGTACAATAGAGCCGGCTTCGTTTGTAACATAGACGATTGTTAATTTGATCTCAGTCATCAGATAAAACGATCCACGATCCATGGTATGTTTCGGCAAAGGCTCCATCACGAATTCGGTGTCATGTCCGGCAATCGATACCATTTCCAAACAGACATCCACCACAGACAATCTAATTTGTCCGAAATGCTGCACCGTGTCCAACAGACATCTCAAATTTGGATTAGAAATCGCCTCAGTCAATCAAGCGAAAACAACACCAATCGCCCATATTGTTTTTGCATTTAAAGACAAGCGTAAATGACTGAGTTATTGTGATTACAACACGTCAATTCTATTAAACGATTCGATGAAATTCGACTTTTCTTGTTAATATAATTGTTTTCTTAAATTGTATTAACATATACAGTACTTGGTTCTTGAAATATAATTTATTCTCGTACACTATGACCACAGATAAATGAATGAATGAGCTAAGCATTTTTTTCTTATAATTTAAGTTTTATTGATGCTCAACATATGAGAAAAATCTTAATGATTTTATGTACTATTTAAGTATCAATAATAAAAATTGCGTCTGATTTAATGAAACGGCGAAATGTATATTTTTAGGTAATATTATGTACTAGATATTTTTTAATTAACCTGTATAATTGTAGGATTCCAAGAGTGCTTCAAGTATTTAATATCTCACAATGATCTATCTATCAATAATATTCAATCAAACCGTAACAATGCGTTTATAGAGGAGTGTTTGATATGCATTTCCTTTATACCAAAAGACATAAGTGAAGGAAGGTATTCATAGTTTGAGTGATCGATGCATTGAACAGTCTTGTCTAGGTTGTAATCATCGGTCATCTGTTAGAAATAGACGTAATTAAGAGTTTACCCTGTGATAATATGCGTCTACAAACAGTGGAACAATTTTGCGTCTTCGGGGATATGATCCATTCATTAATGCCTTAATATGGATTGACATCTACCTATATGCTCTAACAACACTTATATATAGTATTCTAATCTGTTTTAAACTTATCATAGTATTAATGTTGGAATTTTTCTTATTGTTTCAGGTACGAATGCTTCTTATATACGATCAGGGTGTATCAATGCGGGCAGTAAAAAGGTAGTTTTAATGACTATAAGCGGTAGTATTTTAAGGGTTGTGTTATGCGTGTGATCCGCTTGAAGGCTTATACGCTATTCTCGGGTTTTCTTCGGCAATGTAGGCCGCATGAACAAGACATTAAACTTTATTGTTATTGTAGAAATTCGCCACGGACATGCCGAGCTTTGCACTTTAAACCACCATACATACACCATGGATCATTGCTTGGTGGACGTGTGTGGTAATTTCATACTATCACCGCTCATTTCATTACAAAATAGCCACGGATTCTGTAGGATAAGGCCATCAAATTAATAAATATCTTAATTGAACCCCATAATTCGAGGGGTGTGCTGGGTGCACTGATGTCACAATATGGTCCGTATAGTATTGGGGTGACAATCTTTGGCAAAAGTAAAATTATTATTTATTAATAGCTAAAGTAATAAAAATAAGTCAGTCAGACCTCGCATATTTAATTACGGGTTAAATCATAATATTACTCAATACAAATATTGATTAAATACATCTTCAAAAACCTTCATAAATCCATAGGAAATGTTATATACAAGGCATGTATATGTATATGTGAATAATTTTATTATACATATGAAAAGGAGTGCAAAATTTATGCAGATTATTGAGATAAAATCGACACTCGGTTTAAATATTTTTTAGGATAGAGTTAAGACCTTTTTGGTAGTGCTTATATACGATAATGTCCAGTGCTGATTATCTAGTCTTATATAGGATATCCCGGATCGATTATTAATAAAAGTGTTTAATAATTATTATAAAAGGAATAAGAAATAGATATGGGAAAAAATATAGTAATTGGCACCTATACTTTAGCGGAGAAATACTATCTTGATTATTGTAATTTTTAATTGATTGTTCTGGTTATCCGGGATAGTGGGTGACTTTGTCAGGAACTTAAGAAGGCTGTTTGTGAGGCTCGATGGGTCTTATCGAAATAATAAAATTCCTCACGTATCGTAAATAAAACGATATGTCGCCTTTTTGCAGAGCTCTTAGCCGCGAGCGCACTTTACGACCTTCAAATTAAATTAATTTTCACCATCTTTGGTTTTTGAACCGCCTTATCTTCGTTTCCATACACTCTTGTTGCTGATTGACCGTTTATTTTATCGAAACGCAAAGTTTCATCGCTTCAATAATCCATTTAAGTCTTGGATTATTCCGCCGTTTATTATACATTAATTATTCGATAGAGGAATATAAACGGAGATGCTTCGATCTGCAGTCGTCAAACTTTTACAGAATGGATATAAAGTATCCTTTTGACAGCATTGACACATCGTATTTATTAAAATATATTGCAGCGTGTTGTAATTAGCAATATGAAAGAGTTTAAAAATGAATACTTCATACATGTTTAGTGGTAGTGTTCAATATAACAGAGTATGCGTGGTTCTTGATCCTTAATCGTTCAAAATTATTACCTTTAATTGCAGCTGACGGCGCTCGTAACTTAACATTCTTTCATACCTGCCTCCTTCAACAATACATATTAAATACATACCTTCAAAACCACTACGAAAAGACTCAAATCATAGCCAAATGTGACACTATTTTATTGCATGTATACGCCCATGGAGATTTTCACTAGATGTTGTTATTTGGTTTGATTTGTATCACTCATAAATTTAAACATAAGATATCGCATGAGTGGCTAAATGCGTGTTTAGTTCAAGTAAATTAAGTAGCCAAAAACATCAGTTACCTGACAAACATTATACTGTAAACATCTCTCTTCATATCTTCAGTTATATTTCACAGTAAAATGGGTAAATGCATTGTTACTTACCAAAGACTACTTCTTTAACATGTTTAAAATATTATTGCATTTTAATCACCAAAATATTGTCACAAACACTCTCAGTGCTCATTAGAAATGTGTTGAGTGATGGTGACACACTTATGCCTTTATCGAATAGGAGAGAAGAGTGCAACAATACACGGGATAAACAAAATTACACGAATTATTTATATGCAATGCGATATCTAATGTTTATATATATAGTAAGTAGTATTAGTATTTATCTTACAGTTTAGGAAATCAGAGTAAAGTTCGATAGAGCTGTGTTAACATATTTTAAAGATCTTTCATATTTTTTTACGGAATTCGATTAAATATCATATTGTCTAGTCACTATCCATACCGTGCAAAAATTTTAACACTTAAAAGATTTACCCGAACTCTTATTTTATTATATTTTTTTCTATTTGGTAAGCTTGATAAATGTGATACACAATAATGTTTAGTTAAAAGTATGCTGGTGGTGGTAATATTATAATGTGTAAAGTATTCTAATAATGTAGAGGTGAAGCATAGTTGGCACAGGAGCCAAGCAAATTGTCGGTATGATCTCTTTTCATCGGACAATTAGTGATTCGACAAGGCGACAGTTGGCGTGCACATATTGTTTATTTAATCATTTTGTCGAGGCAAATGATGCGACCGATGATAATGAGAATCGGGTATTTCCACTTCTCACGCAGACGTGTGTTTTAAAGGAGTTCTTTAATGGAAGTATTCGGTGAATGCGGGATTGTGGTGGTAGTAAAGGCTGTCATGGCTGCTTGGAATGTGACAGGCAAGTGTCACACGTGGTATACTGTCACATCCATACTACTACTTCTACTATTTACTACTATTACTACTATCAGATCCTTGCGAGAGATCTTAATGCACAACTCCTAGCACATACTATCTATCTACTTACTATAAGCAACATTAACACGCAACAATCACATTCTAACTATGACAATGCATCTATTATGAATAGTTGTTTTAGTAGTCGTTACCATTGAAGTCCTTGACAGAAAAACACTATATTTACAAAAAAAATCAAATTACAATTATTAATTATCACAGATATACTCTTATGTTATTGGTTACATCAATATGCTATTAAAAATATTTGAAAATTCACCTTTCAATACATGTGTTTTTGGTGTCAAAATTAGCGGATTTTAACTTTACGAAAAGTGACAAATAATATATTGAAAGTGCACAAATATTATCGCATTCGACGGGTTAACAATTTGAATTTGTATCGTATATTATCCATGCCCTTTAATTTCAACAACGAAAATCGAGAATGGGAAAATATTTATAGGGGAGATAATCTATAGGAAAGGCTAAGCACTCAAAATATATAATCATTGTAAGCGAATTTAAAAAAAATCAGAAATTTATGAAATTATTATTCGCTTATTTACCAATGTTGAATATAATTAAATTAAAATCAAGCAAGTTATTGAGTATAATTCTATACATAAATCTACATCTGTCACTTTTTTGCATAGTTATTGGTCATAATTAGTCTCGTATGCACAAAAAAATAATATATTTTAAATGTAATATAGTGGGTTTTTACATACGTATCTGTATTGTGTCTGACCTTCCATAATAATTATCCGGCAAGAAAGGTTTTCCATCAAAAAAAATTTTTGGTGAAATCAAACACCTTTCACGACTTTAGTTTTTGTTGTATCTATTACTTGGTTATTTCCGTCATTTAACTATCAGGCGTTATTTGATTTACCTATATGTATTGCATATACTTTAAAAGCATGCCTTTTTCGAAATTTATGAAGTGATTAATTCAGCTTAAATCAACAAGTATAGGTACACATTTTATGGGTAGTAATACTTATTATAATTATCAGGTACATTATTGCTTATCGTTGGCCAACAAGTAATGATTTATCTGGGGTGTAGAATATATGTAAGTAGCTACTACACATTGATAATAAAATGGTTTTGTGAATAATGTTAAATGTGCCTTATTCAAAAATTTGCTCTATAATTAGAGAAAGCATTTAGCAGGGAAGGTGTTGTAATGTAATAACTGGCTAGGGGTTGTTCTGGTGTCACGTTTACGGTGTTTTAGTAGGTTAGCGCCACGTGTCGCATGTTGCTCAGTTCTGATAGATGGATGGATATATGACACGTGTCCGTTGGTGGCTATAAACGGGACTATCCATCAGACTAAACAAAACGAAAGCAGTGCTATGTTTTTTTCACTCAACCACCAGCCAAAAGCCGCTCGTCCGGCCGTTAAATCTTCGCTAACGACCAGGGCGTATTTCACTCTGGCACGAAAATTTGCACGTCTGAACCACTACTATAGCTTGCATGTGCTGAAAGCGATTCCGCGAATCACCTCATATCTTTCCATTACACACATTAATCAATAATTACACTTCGATATTATCAGCATGCAATACCTAAATCTTACTTACTTAGAAAGGGTTGACCTGGGTTTAAACCATCCCATAAAAACGAGTGCTTCAGAACATTGTTGATGCTAAGACGCGATCTGGGTGCAATTGCTAATTAGTGGTTGTTTGGTAGATATATATAATTACCACGTTTCTGAAATAGCCAACACATTAAGTACATATAGTTATATTTATAATTTTGTCACAGTTGTAGCAATGTTGTCGAAGAATGTTGACAGAAGCGATGGCGTCGCGGCGGAGAGTTGTGCCAGTTTTGGACGACAGGCGATGGATCAGCTTGTGTCGGTCATATCTATTATTGTCAGAGGGATTGATTTGTTGTGGATGTAGAACAGAACATAAGACAAGAGACTAGAGTAGATAGTGGTATTATTATAATGTGTAGTGATGCCACATGTCCGCCATGAATCAATGGTGCGTCATATCACCTCTACTCTGCCGCTGCCGCCTCTGCCATAACTTATCCAATAAATCTGCCAAGATCCGAGATGCTGACGAGAACAGCTCTCCTTCCTCTACGCCTCGTCTCGCACTTTTCACTAGCTTCATCGAATTATACATACGTACAATATTATCAATCTTGGCTGCTAATCAACAGGCATTTGTTGCCAACAAAACAATTATAAACGGTTAAAAACAAAAAAAAAACAATTATGGAACATTTTTTTAATTGATAAATTGAACACGACCGTGAGTTCTCTACTATTGAATTGTATATATTTTAGTGAATCTGCATTAGCAGTGACAATAAATTTTCACTAGCGAAATTATGTATATTTTGGCTAAGCACGTAAAAAATAGATTGGTCCAGGTAAGAAGGCGCGGTTGTAGTTATATCTGGTGCAGCTAAAAGAAATTTAACAATCTAACCTAAATCAAAACCATTTTCGTTATATAATATACCATGTTTATGTAATGCTCGTGTAAATGCATTAATTTATTGATTACTTTATCGGATTAAGGTATTTTTTAAAGACTAACACGATCTAACCTAAACCAAACCTAACTGCACCAGAATGATGTGAATCTGTAAAAAATATAAAAGCTTATAAAAATATAAACAGTATTTGTGGAGAAAAGTTTCAAAAATCCACATACTTGTATAATAAAAATTAAACGTAGATAAAAAAATGATATGTAGGTATATTGCAATACATATTGCAGCTTAAAACCACGTTTATTGATGTATTTATTTGTTTATTCATTTATGTACGATAAATTAATTATACCTTATAAACACTTATAGGAGACTAAAAAAATAACAGTACTATTTATAAAAAAATAGATAGTTAATATATTTTTTATTAAATATAAATATTCAGTTCTACGAAGTGTTTTAATGGAAAATTCATATTGAAAATAGTGGTAGACTACTGAATATTTTAATAAATGTAAAGTTAGCTTATTACAGTCATATTATTTATTCTTATATGTAGACTTACGTAAAGACAAGATGCATTTTAAGGAAATGAGTAGTTATTTCACCAAAGACAATATGAGTAGCTAGAAACCGTAGCAGAAGTTTTCTCGATTTCATTGCATTTGAAAGAGAACACAAAAAAACAGCTGTGTCATTGTGATAACTTTTCTTAGAATGATATTCATAATATATTAGTGAAGACAGTGAGTTATGAGCGTCTAAAATAATATTTGAAGGTGTTTGTCTTAGGTGAGTGGTGTGTTGCGCTATTTGTATAGACGCAATGATGGATGTCCGTCACGGATATGCAGCTCTTGAATATTTTGCATCATGTTCTTCTCTCTTGAACGTGTCGTTTCTGTAAACATACACTATTTCTGAACACTAATTGCACCAGCTTCCTCTTTAAAAACACATACACACGCAAACACTTTATCTGTACTCGGCTTGTGTGGCATTTGTCAACGCACAATATTCTCTTCTCCTCTGACCACACAAATAATTAAGCGGTGACTTCCTTAACTGATATTCTGTCACTTCTAATTAAATCATGATTTGTTGAAAGGATTTTATTTTTTATATAATCTCCAGTTTTGTAGTTAGTATTACAATTATTTTGTTAAACATAATTGACAATACTTAATGAGGGTGAAATTAAAAAAAGGTTTTTTTTACTTATTTTATGAGAATTATCTCGTTTTAAAGGTTAAATTTTATTATAATGAATGGAAAAATTCTAGGAATAATAATTTATTTTGTTTACTTTATTTATTGATGTATTAGATGACAAGTGAGTAATTTTATTGAAATGTCTTATGCCCAGTGGATATTTTAATGATATATTCAGGACCCAAGTTAAATATCATTTTAAGGTACTTGTCTTAAACGATTCGGAGTTTTTGGATATGAGTTTGAGGTACTGATAACAAAGCAGGACGTATAAGTAATAAGGGTTTGATTAAAGATGTATAATAATTTTTTTATGTGTTGCTTTAAGACAAATGTACAGTAATTTAAGACATTCGAAGCCACTATTATTATAAAATATGAAAAATTGCTAATTGATAGGGGGTTAATTTACTAAATAGTGTAGTGTAGCCGGAATTTTGATAGAAAGAAATTTTCCGTCCTCTCTTTGCTACGCCACTGACTGAAGATGGAAAATATCTTAGACAAGGACACAATCTAGATGTAGATTAAGTTAAAGAGATTGATTTTATTTAAATTAAATACTATAGTGAAACTTTGTTGGTATCTTTTCGTATATTTAATTAATATATTTTCTATTTTTGTTTCAGGTAATAAAACAGTAATCGCGCGCCCAGTGGCTGTTCGTCTGAGTTTGTAATTGAATACGTGTGATGTATTATGGTAATATAAAAATAAAATGTACGGTATAAGATGTAGGGAAAGAGAAGAGGAAAACGTCCAGCCATAGGTCTGTCATCAATCTGGAACGGGAGCACTTTGATCCGCCAATTTATATGGACGCGGCATCACGCTGTGATATATTCATCCCTCTCACTTGTCGCCTCTATTTCTGACACACTCAAACTCACACATTTATATAATGTGACATAATTGTCACCACCACAAAAGAACGTACACATTTCTAGAACTTCTGATGGGATCTATCCAGGATGGAGTCGTTTGATTTACGTGTCGCCGCGGCTGCACCGGCCCGAGACGTGCCAAGCTTTTTATTCTAGTTTATTTATTGTTTAGGGTTATTGGGAAAACAACAAGCTATTGTATTTCCCACCAGTCTTCATATCGTACATCAAGGTCGAAAATAAACACAACCATATAACTAAACTGCTAAAACTTGCGATTATAAATTATTTCATTGTATTTTAAACAGGGTTGACTTTATATCACTGAGAATATTTTAATAAATGATATCGAAAAAATATAAACGAAAATTCAGTATAATTTTTTCAATAGATTAGACACACATTTCTCGATAAAACACTAATTTTTAAATAAAATGCACGTTCTACTTAAATGTTATATTTTCTACTCCACTTAGCTTACAATATGTGTATGACAATACCCAAACTGTAATTATTTTATTATTTTTGTATTCGAATTTGGAAATATACAACCTTCCCCTAAAATATTTTCAATGACAAAGGTTCACCCCATATATTAATAGAGTTGGTTCAAAAAATTACCGTAATGCCTTCCCTATTGACTGGAGTCCCTTTGTAAGAATTTTTACTAAGTGAAATCAAATTTTTCAATCACCTATCATCGGATTTACATAATGCGTAGTATTAATAATATTTAAATACCGTGACGCCTTCCCTATTGACGGAATTCCCTTTGTAAGGGGTTGGCCAGGCCACCGTGGCCTTTACGAGAGAATATAGTAGAGGTGGTTTCCCAGGCCACCACAAAGCAATAAGTCCTTCAGATCTAGTAGATCTATCAAATGACAGCAGTGGACACCGTAAACTCAACCTATGAGTCTCACACACGAATTCGCTACACAAACCACTGGTACACAAGGCGGCTGTGTTTCAAAATAAAACATTGATTTTTTACAGTATTTTTAGTCGTCAATATGGCCGAGTGCACTTTGGTCACCATCATAGAAAGTGAAGAGTATATAAGGTAACCGCGGCGTTGTGTGACAAGCGTCGCGACGCCACTACCCTCAGTCATACATGTAGACCTTAATGATTAAGTCATGTGAGCGTGGATGTAGGGAGGTGTAAGGGGAGTGAAATAAGATAATGGTCATAGCATGAGGTTGGTGAATATCAACGACGAGTTAATTGCGGTCGTTGTCAGGTCCAAGTTTGGTCAGACAGGCGACACCAGAGATGGTGGTCCTGAACACCATTGGGATTCCTCTATTGTCGCCTTAATGAACCGACTACTTCTGATTGGAGACCAACCTTGTCTTTTATTTGCATCCCGTGTCTTGTACTGCCGCACATTGCGCATTTTAAATTAATACAACTCTTGCACTCTGTCGATGTTTCTCACATTCTATATAATCCGGAATTTTATTTAATTAATTCAACATCAAGTATTAAAATCAAGCCAACCATTAACGCCGATAAAAATGCCAGACCACCTAATGGATAAATATAGCGGACCAAGCAGACGAGTCTGAATGAGACAATTAGTATTGCCTCTATCAAACTCCATCTTTATATTTATCATCCACTTGTCCGGTTTTCTAATATCGGTGGGGTCGAACCAACCCATTTTTTATCCCGAGAATCTTAACTTTTTGTAAATTTCATTTTTTTTTTAAATTCTCATGAAATCTAAACAATGATAAAACATGTTAGTTACTTATACAGGATTATTTATTATACAATTTTTATTAAATATAATTTACATACAATGTTTTCATACATTATGATTAGACAATATAAAGTTTATAGACAAAGTCTTTTACTTATTTTATAATACAGAGTACAATCGATTGGTAATTAAAATAATTAATGAGTCATTACATAATTTATGGGACAAAATATAAAAACCCACTTGTAGAACTAACATACAGTTTTATCAAAGTTGATATATTAACACGCTTTTAAATTATTGAGGGTCTTAACTAAAATAAACCTCTCATGTTTCGTTAATAATTTATGCATGTATTTTATGAAATAATACACAGTTTTTTTTTGTAGACGTTATCGTTGTTCTTCATAATCAAAATAATTTTTGTATTATACTTGTTACGACACGTGGAAAGAGCAGGAGGGATAGTATCGGAAATACTATCCAGCAAGCCTGTGGGTAAGAGAAGGCAGGGTAGACCTAGGCTAAGGTGGGCGGACGAGTTCTATAAGGTATTTAGGAGTTTAGTAATTAATAACTGGAGGAGCATTAAGTGGAAGATGCTGGTGCGGGAAGCCTTGGTTCATCACTGAACTGGAGTGCTTATGATGATGATGATGATGATTATACTTGTTACATGTATATAAAATACATTCAGTGTTAAAATTAAACGATTTTTTGTAGATGCTTACTAGTAACGGATGGGTAAAAAATGTGAACTTAATATTAGTGATCCACGTGTCTAATTTTACTCCATCGAGCCAATGTCTTCTTCTTGGATAGTTTATTGGAATAAATAGTGCAAATGTACAATTGTTATAAACATATTGCTGTATAAATGTGGTGTATTTCGCAATGGTGGGCGGTAGCAGGGCCATTGAGCCATGACAGGGGACGTCTGTTTCCATTGTGATTGATTGCTGATGATTGCCACTCTTGTCCACTACACAACAATACTGTATGTGGGCTAAGTTATCCTGCACTTGTTCACTGCATCACTAAATTTGTACAATGCCATTATTTTAGAACCTCTTAGAAAGGAAAAAAAAGCGTTAATATTACCAGTTGCATTGAATCTTCTGATAGGTTAGGATCATAGATGTGTAAATGAATCTGTCCCCTTCTAAATAACAAAGGGGTTTGTTTATAATTTCATCTCTGTCGCACTTATTAGAAAGTACATATCGATGGTATACTGCTAAAATGCATTAATCAAATTTGCGACAAAAAAGTCTTAACAGAACTATAAATTTATGGTATATATTTGAATAATTTACAATGTGGTATAAGTCAATGACTTTTTTTATCTTTCCAAATATAACACAATCATAAAAATACCTCTATTTTAACTACCAGCAAATAAAAATGTTAATTTGACTCAGTTAATTTTTTTTTCTCCCAAAATATTGATACGACTAAGTGCGTTCTGGCAGTAGATAAAGTAATAAAAAACATATACAAATGCATCCCTAACTCAAAATCGTCAAAATATGACTTAGTGCATTTTAGCAGTATAGTACCCTAAAAAAACATTATTTTTTCACATGTTTTTTAGAATGGGACACATTCATAATGCGGAAAGTGTATATTAATTTTCGTTCAATTGCACACATCTATGGATCACTGATCTTAAAATTCGCTTAAATGAGTATATAAAATTATTTATTAAAAAATTCTCTCTGTACTCGATTTTTATGTATTTAGATTTATAGCATACTTGAGTCATGATACCACATCAATCAATGTACCTAAGCTTTGGTTTTTTTAATACATAAATGAGTACATTTACTTACACGTTGTCTGACTTGTAGTTAAATGGACTATATGAAATTCATTGGTGATTCAAATGTTGAATCGTATAACCAGATTGACTACGTTGTGTGAGTTAAACAAACGGATCATAGTAGGATAATAGTCGAGTTTAATAGGAGCCGGTCGTAGTTGTAGTGATCAGCAATTTGCCGTTGGTCAGTCTGAAGCTCTCCTACGCTCTTTCATACGTATAAATCATAAAGGTAATTCGAGGTGAAGCTCTCGGCTAGATCGACCAGTCTTAGCGACGATGTTTTTAATCAGCGGGATCGATCGGAAACGATGAATTAATTTCGCCTTTGACGATAAATCAGCACTGATTTACGGCATGGTTTGGACATGCTTGATTATTATTTATGGGAGAAGTGATGCCGCCAGCCGCCTGCGCAAAAATTACACCAACTATGCCATGGGCACTGCTATTTTATCAAATAACTGTAACATTTATTATACTAGCAATCCCATTAACTGCACTCATCCATACTTAGTGGAGTGATCGATGAACGAGAATAACTCATCTATTAGAGCTTTTTAAAACGTCTGAATGATTTGAGTTTATGTAACCGTCACGTTATAATTTAACTATACAGATCATCTAAGGCTTTCATGCCAACAGTGAAAATTTAAGATATTTAAACGATTCATCCCAATTAGACAATTAGCGAAAGTAGAATGTTTATTTATAAATTAAACTAATCGCAATCATTTTTACAGTAAGCAGTTTTTTTCAATTTGAATTAGTTTTTTGTGTGTGTTCCTAAAAAGAGATTTTTCTTAATTAATATGTAGATATGTGTTTTGTTTTTTAGCTTGAACTCGTTTTTTCATAAGTATAAAACTAAATTAATTTATTTTATGAATCGAGCTAGAACTTATATTGGTGTGTGTACGAATAGACTAGAGCTTAGTGGTATTAGTGTAGACTCATACGCACCGCACGCACACATTATTATTACACTATTGTGTATATTGAATACGGCCGTAGAAGTCTAGATTGAAATAATATTCCTACATCAGTGAAATTTTCTTATAAGTAATTTATAATATGTTTTTACCCGAGTAAATTATTCAAATCCTTAAGACCTAAACCTTTATTGTTACAGTAATATAACGATCAAACGCTATTGAATATAGTTTAGTAGCATCATTAAATATGTAATAGTCCATAAACAGTGTATGCGGTGTTAATGTGAAATAATTGGCATCTTGTTAATCCGTTGAGATATTCTTGAACCATTACCTTTTTCGGATATACAACTAAACTTAGGACTTGCTCTCTACCGGTCTTCCATTTATTTTATCACTATGAAATTACACATTTGAAAGGTAATTCCCGTCGATCTCTCAGTGCGTACTTTCGAAAAAATATTGCATTTTATCAAGTCTTCTTTTATCGTGTTGTGTATATAATAAGTGCACAGATTGTTCACGGATGAGGTGAACTAAAGTGCTGTTATTAGTGGGCGAGGTAACATAAATCTTGAACCCATCAAACTCTCCTGTACCAAATTTCACATAATCAGAGAGCTATCACTCAATACCGGTTCCCATCGATTTTATTCGCTAAATCCTTCGCACAAAGAAATATTTTCATATTATAATATAATTTTACGATTATTTTACAGTTGTCGTAGAAGGACTGGTTTGATAAGCAATTGACCACATTGCAAGCATTGAATAATTTTAACATGCTTCATATAATATTAATGCACACAAACTTAGTATCCAATATGATGTTATTGAAAATTGTTTTTCAGACTTATATATATTACAATTTTTTTATTATGCATAAGTTTTTACAATGATTGATAGAACAATACATCTTTGGAAATAGTCTTAGGTGTACAGAGTGTATACATCTTTTTACCTATAACTAACATGATAATGTTTTATTTAAATTTGATATGAATAATAGTATTAAATTATAGAAAGAATGGGGAAAAAAATAAAAACCCATTTACAAATATGAAGATTAATAAATAATAACAACAATAAAAGCAATATTAACAAAACAATTACAAAATATAATGCTTAAAAACTGACAACTTGTTTGGGTAAAACCAAGTTTGAGCTGAGTGGATTATTAGAAATTTAATTCAATTTTTAAAATATATTTAAGTTTTGAAAGTCCATTGGTAAAATGAACTTACGTTTCCTCGAGACATATTTGGTTTTATTTACATGTCTTATGATTGGGTTAGTCGGGAAGTTATTCATTTTAGTGTCATTTTAATGTTTTTTATCAAATCTGCGATATTAAGACTTTTAGACTTGCGTAGAGCCGAACTTACTTATTGGTAACAAATATTAGCCATTATTTATTTTTCTGAGCATGTATACAGTTTGATCTTTTGCCTAGAAACAAATAGTATACGAAGTAACAGCAAACATGAGAAACAAAAATTAAGTGCGCTTATTTCCAAGGCTGGTTGTTATTCTTCTTGGATTTTTTATGAAGTATGATTGATTGAAATTAGTGAATTGAAATCGTAATTATCGTATAAGTGTAATTGTTGTGAGAATATTGATGTTACGTACGTATAAAAATGGTGTTGGTTGGTGATTGTAATTCATGGCCTCACGTCACATCACTCTTCATATTACACAGTGTCTGCGAGCTCTATTACATGACCACTCGATTTATGATGACCAAGCCACTGGCCAATTGCATCTGCAATGCATATCCTAAGTACAATCTCTTGAGAAATTGCCAATATATTGTCCTTTCAGTGATATTACAGTACATACTATCGGGATCATCGCGTGTTACCCAAAAGTTGACCATAAACTGGGTCAAGATCATATTATTCTGCATGCATACCTATTAAATTATATTTATTGTAAAAGATTGATATAAAAATAATCCATATCTTTTCGTTAATGTATATTATTTGACGAGGTGAAGACGGAGGGTGTCTTATTAGTTATAATCCTTGTTGGGAAGAAGGCGCTCGAATTGGAAAAGTTTGCCCTTCAGAAGTGCGATTTTATCTTAATGAAACTTCAATCAGTGTCGAATGGACGATGACGAGAGACACTCACTTGACAGCCCTATGTCTGTCTTCTTGTCAAAAGGTATAGACACAGTCTATGTCTGTCAAACTGCCTGTCACGGGTGTCTTTCTGGTGACACTGTGGTTTGTGTTCTTCTTGCTACTTTTACAATTATTACAAGAATAATGCTTTTATTTCTATCCTCAGTTGATTTGCACCAAGTGAGATTTTTTTAAATATGTTCGCGATTCATAATTTATATCGACACGGTCAAGTGTTGTTTGTTGTCTTTGGCGTGTCGAGTCCATTAAGTTCTTCCAGGGTGGCCTTTGTGTGAGGCCGGTAGCAAAAAGTAGTCCTTTTTTGACGTTGTTGTCCCCTTGTAATTAAGAGAGGCACAGAATGGCGTGGGTGGGTGGTGACGAAGGGAGGATAGTGTTCAAGTTGAACAGAAGGCTGTGACAAAGGCATCTGCATCAATAAATTATTCAGTATCTTTGCTTTTCTCACCAGTCTCAACTGCACGCCATGCCATCTCATCTTTCTTCTTCCACATCACACATTCAAAACACAACCCACATTCGTAATCTTATACATATGAACGACGAAAACAATGCCTCTAATTTAGTTTGCGTCTGCTCTCCATGTACTTTTTTGATTCCGTGAGACTCGAGGGTGAAATGTGCGGATGCTACATGTGACGTATTGTACGGAAGGGGTGAAATATCCAAGGTTATGGGGGTAGCATGCATACAGTTTTTAATAAGACCTACTATATATACTTAAGGATTTCCTCAATATGAATTTTACTGAAAAACGGGGTTTGCATTCGAAATTTTCATTTCCGAACTGAGAAATTTTTCACAACACAATTCCATATTCAGAATAGATTTCAATTTTACACGATGCCTCGTGCACACGTCGACTCTTGTTAAGCGTTCTTATTAATCTCTCGAAAGTCTCACTTTAACTTTACGATTGTGAAAATATGAATATGTCTTTTGAAAAAGCGTAGTATTTTTTTACGAATAGCAGTGTTGTTGATTGTGAAATTTAAAGTGTTGAAAAGAAAACGCGGTGCAGTCGTATATCAAGCGCAAAGAGAGCGTGACGTGTACTTTGATTTACTCAAGGTGCTTTGTACTGAATATGAAATATGCTTTATTGTCTTCGGGGTGGTTTTTTATCCGGCCACCCTGTATGCTCACCACCACCAGTGGACGGGTGGCTAGGTTGTCGGGGGTGGTGTTAGGGGGTTGCAGTGGCTATAATTCTCGCCCGTTTTTCATAATGCGATACACCGCCGGGTCGCATTCGCCTTCTATTGCATTTCAGATATCCATCTGAAACTGCTTTGCTTTCAGACAACTAGAACGATTTCTACACTGAACCAGACACTCGTTCGCTTATTTATGATTGGAGCATGCCACGTGCAATTAATATAAGGTCTCGGTGTAAAGTTTCGATAAATTCGTTTAGTTAATCAGGAAACAGCTTAATGGTTGTAGCGTTCGTACATAATGAAGTGTAGTTTACTATTTGTATGGTATATAATATATTTGTTGTGTGAGGCAAAACAAACGTAGCTTTATTCGCTTACTTATCGCTAGTCTGCTGGAACACTATAAATCGTTCAAGCGCTGAGTGCCAGGACCACCCCCAAGCAACCACCCTATACAACCCCATACTACTCATACAACTTCCTCCATATCTCCAGAGGCCTCCTTTCAAATTATCGCCAACAACTAGCCTCTTTCACATCATTACCGCGATACGTATAACGTGGCCCATCAAAAATCGATCGAATCATGTCACACCAAGCATTATGTAAATTAACTAAATACTTATCTTGCTTGTGAAAAGAATGATTTATATAATTGGAACCTTCACATTATTAGTTTTTACACCAGGTGGATTGATTTTAACCAAACGTAATAAATAACCTGTTGCTCGTTGAAATCATTTAATCACATTGTTTTGATTACCTGGGGTAAGAGAAGGCAGGGTAGACCTAGGCTAAGATGGGCGGACGAGTTCTATAAGGTAGTTAGGAGTATAGGAATTAATAACTGGAGGAGCATTAAGTGCGGGAAGCCTTGGTTCATCACTGAACTGGAGTACTTGTGATGATGATGATTACCTGACATACAATATAAATATTTATGGTTTATTGTACTTAACTAGATATGTATATTTTAATTGAGTTTGGATTACTTGACTTGAGGGCATAGTTCGGTTTCTGATACAGGAATCAATCTAGTCAGCATGGTCTTATTTATGTATGCTAAAAGGGCGGAATTTGCAGAAAGTAGTAAATAAAAGGTTGAGCTGTCAGCAGTAAATTAGGGAACACAATGTGTGTGTGTTTGTGTTTTTCTCGTAGTAAACAGTAGGGAGTGGAAGCCTCTAACTTTGGAGCTATCCATCCGACTGAGACAGCTCTGGTACTCTACTGAATACATCTCTTCGGGACATACTCCAAACTGTATACATTTTATATATATTCAATTATTCGTGACCTTATTGATAAATATTTTGAAGCCTAGTATGCTTCTTTGATTGAATACAGATGTCTTGTAGATAGAAAAAGCATACTATCTTATAAATATGTACATAAAGTACGAAAGACTGACTACCGCAGTAATTGTCTCTTATATTCTTGAAATTATTTCCATACATATATGTATTATATTACAATTTCTTTATTTAATTTGAATTTTACATTGTTCATATAATAAAAAACATCTTATGAATTAGACTTAGGTGTGCAGAATATATAACTAGCATGCGAGTAACATTTTTATGTGACATTAGAGATACTTATATATTAAATAATAAAAAGTATGGGAAAAAATAAAAAAAAACATTTATAGATATGAAGATTAATAAACAATAACAAGAATAGACTCTACATTAATAAAAACAATTACAAAGTATTATGCTTAAATTAAACAAAAGGTTGATTGGGTAAAACTAATACATATATTTAAGATATTTATCTATAATTATCATTTTTTTAAATACCATTGATCATAATATCTAACAAATATTCATTATATTTTGATTTCCATTTAAATCTTAATAATATAATGTGAAATGAATATTCCATTTATATGGTATAATCCAGCATTTTAAAGGTTTCTTACGATGACTAGTGGTGATTAGTCGAAAGGCATTAAATTGTAAGAATTACAATATAATCGTATCCTCATATAGGAATTTCATCACTGAAATGTCCAAATTGTTGCAATTGTTGGAATTTCTATTCCTAAAACATACGCTTGTTTTGAAGTTAAATCTTTTATCAATTTTTCTTGTAAAATCATGTGCATTTTTAGACAGTTACTAATACGCATGAAAGTAATGTGGTTTTCCTATTTATGTCGCTTCAATCTATATTTTTTCCCTTATTGGATATGTGTTGTGGTAGTTCATAATATATAATGGCATAGTTTGCCCTTGAGTTATTATTAATAAATGTATTGTCGAAGTATACGATGTTATTGAGGCATATGTATTATATGTGATTGTGTGTGACGACGACCTGTATTCGATTGTATCAAAATAGAGAGAGTGGTGCGGGCACTGCAATAAAGCATTTGTATTGATATCATTCATTTTTATTGCGCCTCTATCCAATTTTTCCGAGTGGCACAATGGGGCTCACTGCTTCTTCTTATTTTTCCCCTTGAACAATTTATGGCGAGTGTATAATCCAGACGCTCTGCCAGGATCATCGGCGCAGACATAACGCGTCGGCCATTGCAGTCACTCACACACAATTTACTCCTATTTCGGACATAAATCTTTGACTGGTGTTGCTCGTGCAATTCATCACAACCCCCATCACCCATTCTCTCATACCGTACTCTTCTTCTTTGCTCCTTATTCCTTATCCAGTCCCGGTCCTCGCGTATCGGATCCCTATCCTGCATTTTCCACATTCTTGTTCACACACTCAAAATGCATCGAAAATTTATTTTGCTACAAAACAAACCTTTAATAAGAATAAAAAAATATTTTAAAAATGAACTTAAATTTATAGATTTCGAAGTATTATGGGGGTGAAATGGTTGTAAGGGTGGTAGCACGTCTCATCGTCGTCGTCCGTTCGTCTGTCAGAAAAGTTCACATCGCGCTGACTTTGAATAACGTCAAAAATGTAAAATTACACAAAACAAGATTTACGAGGGCAGGTAAAGGTAGCATTGGAGCCCGTCGTATTTCTTCGTTGCCTTCAATCACCGTCTCGAGACGAGGAAGGGCAGGGTGGCATGGAAAAAAAGCAGGTTGCAAGGCGAGGAGCCAATATTTTACAAGTTTTTGACAGCTTGGATGGCTTTCCCATCTGATGTACGGCCGAGCCGCCGGACACCTGTGCTTTTTCAGCCACCTTTCTTCCACCAGCTTCAAGCTACTACTACTCTTTCAGCTTACCACCCCCAGATGTGCCGATAAATTCGACCGGTTTATGCATTGTGACATTTTCCTACATCACCATTGTGTATTTATACAAATAATAATATTTTTATACTGATATGTGGCGTAGAACGGGTTATGATTTAGCAAATCATCACTCGGTCGCATTCCTAGGAGTGTACTCTGATGGACGCCATTCATCCCTTATAGGACCCCGATCTCATGCTAAGAGGACACATACAAAATGCCCCCTTTGTATCGATGAGCTATTCCCTTTCATTTTTCCATCTGCCTTCATTCTTAGTGTCGTTTTCACATCACAATATGTCAAACTATGAAAAAAATATTTTTAAATTTTAACTATCTAATAATGTAGAGTTTTCGATTTAATTGTACATATATTGTGAAGTAATTTGAGCGTCTGCCAGAAGGCGTGGGTAGAATAAAACAACTACCCCATGGTCCAGGAGTACAAAGGCCGGAATATTTATTTTATACATCTGTTGTTACCCTGACGTAATGTCCTTCCATATATCGCGTGCATGCTTTTAGAGTGAAGGTTGTACCGGGTGCTTGCCGCTATTGCCCATGAATGTGGGTGGGTCAAAACGGGGGGTGGTTGAGGAGGTTCCAGGGTGATAGGCTCTTCGCCACTTTACGATTGACGAAATGGATTGAAAAAATTGAGGCTCTTCTCGATGATATATGCCTTTACTCTTTCCCTATACATCCCACACACTTAACGCCTTTCACTTTGACATTCACAGTAGGGATCAATCGATAAAATGATACTTTATCTCGATGTGCGATTTATGAGTTTCATAAATAGAAAAGCAGCCCTGTAGTAGAATTATCGGCTAGAGATATTGTTAGTGTTTTTGTTGGTAGTTTTTATACTCGGACTGGTTTACGATGGAGAGCCGGTGCGCTTAACGTAGTTGAAGCAAATCACGGCCAACTTGTTCACGTACTACGTCACCGCCCATTCATGAATTTCAACATTACACTCTTATTCGCATGTATAAGTCTGAAATGAAAACTCGTGAATTAGAATACACATGTACCTACAGATTCACACCCGATACTCGCATATTATAATATGAACACTATAATTGTTTCAGGATGTCTTTGTTAAGAGTGGTGTAGAGGAGAAGCAGTGATCATCATCAGTATTGGAGTGGTGGGCAGGCTTAAGAGGAGCGTCGGGCTGGCTGCCCTCACCATGCGCTCCAAGCAGCAGCCAAGACCATCATATCGTTGGCTGAAGCCACATGAAAACGGTAAGAATTTTTATCTAATACTTAAATTAATAATTATATGATATTCGATACGTCCATAGTGTCTATACATTGATGGTTTTCGATTGTGCGTTCTGATTAACACGACCTTGCAGGCATAAGAAATAATTTGCACAGATACGAGTAGAAAACCATAATACGCAAAATATAGGGTAGATTTAAGTTAATCTTGATATTATTATATAATTAAGAGCTTTTATTAGGTTTACATAATATGAGATATATAGCGTTAAATAAAAGAATTTTCAATAATTTATATTTTTTAATAATCTCAATGGTTGCTTATTATGGATGATCAATATCAGCATCCTCAAAAATGTCAGAATATTGATTTCAGACATTTGCCAAAAATGACCGGAGGCCTAAAATACTGAATGTACTTATTTTTATAATAATTGTAACATTATTCTTTGTTACATTACGAGGCTGAGGCGTGAGAGATACCTTCAAGCGGTTGGCTATTGTACACGTGTACGGAAGCATTTATCCATCTTAAATACACGTGTACATCATTCATATTTTATATGATTTTAAAAATAAACTTATGAATAAATTCTATATAGTCGTATAAATGGTGGATTTTATGAAAAATGTGTAAATGTCCCGCCTAAGAGAATATATGTACGTATGTATATATACATAATACAAGTATACGTTGGGTATTTTTTGGTTTTGATTCTGATAATTATACAGTTTGGGTTTTTATGGAATGACGGTGGCTTACTGTTATTATCGAAAATAGAAATGTGCGATTAAAATTGCGAATTTAGTTAATTATTTTTTTTAAATTGGATCAATCTTGGATTTTGAATGGTTAATGGGAGAGAGTTGGGTTCGACCTCGCAATCCTTTGATTTGGTCTGTAGTTGGTTTTAAATAGTTTATAATTTATAATGTTAAGTATCGTGGTGTCATAGTAATAATATTATAATTGTCCAGTGATATTGATCGTGGGGAGCAAGTAGTATGCATGCAGGGAATGGCGTCAGGAGACAAAATGGCCGATGACAGATGCGCGTAGATTTTTAATTAGTAAGGTGAAGCAGCAACAGCAACAGCAAGAGCAACGGCAATGTCGGCCCCTCGCTTCATCACATATAAATCACTAATGTCCTGGATGGTATTTGCTGGTCGTGTTGTTTGTTACATTCAGATTTATGTGTCGGGGTGACAATGACTTGGTGTGCAGCTGTATGTAATATTCGTTATTACCGCATCCAATTGCACCTTTTTGCCCTCCTCGTCCTGAATCCTGAATCCTGATTCCTGACGCCCAGCTCCGCCATCTTCTCGTTCAAATCAAAGAGGTGTGTCTTCGGTTTTTGTGGACGCTTTTTGGGGTTGACCATTCAGCACACCTTTATTGAAATGACACATGCTTTATCCTGGTCACGACCCGTTTTACCTCTTTTATGATTGATTGTATTTTAAACCGATTGTACTTTATGTAAGCTGTCTTGTTAATAGCTTTATTTTCAATAGGACGCCTTTTTTAAAACATAAACATAATAGTTTTTTTATGTATGGTTTTCTTCACATCGGTCTATACTCATGTATACGGGTTTTCGTGAGATAGGACAATTGTATTTTGGAAAATCGCTATATTATACCAGAATAAAATTTCAACATGCTCCTCCAAATAAAACGAATTATCATTATTGTTTAAAAATATTATATGTTATATCATTTCAATCATTTTACCTCCTATAATCCTTATTATTTAAATATATATTTGACAACCTTACCATTTCATAATAATATATAATTATTATCATCATCATCACTATGAATTAAATCTTCCACCATAGAGTTATTCATATTTAGAATCACCTCAATATCATATAATCTAAGTCTAGATCTTATATGATAATAATTTAAAGGGGTCAGTTACTACACGTTTTTTTCCCTATGAAGTGTGTTCACAGAGTAGGTATACGATTAGTTAATTTACCAAAACATTGAAATCTTAACTAATTGCTTGAAATAAAGAATATTTTTACGATCGAAGCAGCGACGGGTACCAAATGCAAATTTGAATAATGCAATAAAAGTGTAATGTGTTTATGTTAGGAGCCTAATTGAATCATAAAAAAGCTCTAATTCTGATACAAAACGAATCACAGCCTTCGCCTCGAACAAAAATAGGCGGCATTTATTTCAGGGTTAAAATATTCAGACAACCGCTGTTTTGGTGGTATTCATTATCACTTGTCATAATCATATATAAATAATAAAAACACACTCATATATGAACGTAATAAAATCATTAAGCATAACACAAGTATATGTTTACGTTTAAAAATCATGAAAGCGGACACAATTACACTTTCCGTAACAAAAATAATAATTCAAATAGTCGCTTTCTTCAACATTGATTTTGTTTTCTTAGGCCGCGATGACATTTTAAAAATAAATATTGTTTTCTATGCGTCGAAATCATGCATTATTCATACTCGTTACGATAGTAATAATGAATATGTTTACTAGCTATAAAACATACAAACATATTCTAAAAAGTCTAATTTACTATACAAAAATGTATTAAATTATAAATCAAAACCTATTTTGAATTAAAAACTCTCAGGAGAAAAAATTTGCATTTTTGATCAGCTGATTTACATTAACGTAGCCTGAAAAATCATCATTCATCAGTTCATATTAATTATGTTGGCAATTAAAAAAAATATATAAGTTAATTGTTTGTTCGTATGCTTTACTTTTAATTTAGAAATTAATATGTACACATTTCTTTATTTATGATTATGGATAAGACATGTAAACAAAACCAAATATGCCTCTAGGAAACGTAAGTTCATTTTACCAATGGACTTGATGTTATTTAAAAAATAGTGCAAATTTCTTATTATCCACTCAACTCAAATTTGGTTTTACCCAAACAAACTGTTACTTAGTTTTTAAGTATTATATTTTGTAATTGTTTTGTTAATATAGATTTTATTGTTGTTATTATTTGTTAATCTTCCTATTTCTAAATGGGTTTTTATTTTTTCCCCCATTCTTTCTAAAAATTAATACTATTATTTATTTCAAATTTAAACAAAACATTCTCATGTTAGTTATAGATGTTAGTTAGCTATTTCCAAAGATGCTTTGTTCTATCAATCATTGTAAAAACTTAATAATTAATAATTAAAAATATATAATATAGTATAATTTTTTTTTATTAATGGCATCCAGTGTGGTACACTGATTATGATAAAAATGATCATCGTCTCATATAGTTAGTTTGGTAATGTTGATAGAGAAGAAACAATACAGTTTGATTTGATATGTTGAGTGGTGCAATAAGGGTAGTACATAAAATGGCGTCGCAACGCTGTTAAGACTTGCTGGACACAACGCTTAAAGGAAAATACCCTCAGGCCATTACCACTTCCCATACAACACCATGCCAATAATTATTAATGACCTGAGACCGAAGGCACATCACTACAAACAATGTCCATCGCACAAGTATTGTGTGTTGATCAAAAACTATTTGAGAATTGTAGCATTTTGTCGCCAGCGTGAAAGCTTTCGTGTTAGAGTGATTGCAATCTTTTGATAGCCACTGACGTAAATGCAATCTTTTATGGCGTCCATAAGACCACTATGCACTCAGCAGGTATACAACCATGATTAACTTTCATGTCAATGGCAATCATTCCAGACCGATCGAAAATGGCGCCCGATTACCTCCCACGCCTCATATTCTACGATTGATGAGCACTAAAGTGATATTTCCTTATGAAGATACTTGACGCCTCGCATATTCGATATGTAATTAATATTTGTTATACAGAGTGTAATAAATATGCAATAAATACGCCGGACGATCGATGTCGCCATGATCAATGAATGCGCTTCGGCTTGATTGTGTCAATGCGTGGGTGGCTTCTTTAATCATCAATATATCGATATATTCAAAGTTCTCCTTTATAATTGGCCTTTTATAATAATAACCTACATATTTATTGTACATTTTAAATAATTTTATTATTTTAATAACTGCTATGCAAGGTCAACCATACGAGGGCACTATTTTACTTCAATTAATTAACTGGTACAGATAAGGGAATCAGAGTAATTACTGTATATCTATATCCTCATATTGAGCTAAGCTATGCATCTTCTAATTATTTATTTATAATAAAAATATTTATTCATAAATATCAGACTGCAATACCACAACAGAATTACAGGATACAAACCTATGATGCGCATGATAATATCGCAGTCCTGGTCGATACATTATTTAATAAGTTATAATATATAAAGTAATAAGTTATAGTGCGTACTATAATGATTACAAAGTCTAAATTCATTAATAATTATTCTAAAAACCAGTCTAGGACCAACCTACAAAAAAATATTAAGAGTGTAAACATGTAAAGTGTAAATGAAAACTTGAATTATTGAGACAATGTTAATATGTCGATATAATAATGTAATTGGAGAATAAAAATTATGAAATCAGGATATTATGACTGGAACGGGTAGACATTTAAATGAAATGTAATTATTTGATTGATATATTCTCCAATTATTATAGTAATGTGGGACGGTTGGCTATTTCATAAGAATCTCAGCGTCGAATCTAAATAGACACGGTTCTAAAACCAGTATTTTTATTGGCCAGACACAGGATGTGTTAATTACTCAAAAAATCATGATTTACACATTCACATCACAATAAAACTATGCGCAAAACAATAAAAACACACACAAACACGTCTGCTTTTGACACACAAATGCTTAAAATATTATTTTTTATATTCTGCACGCATTTGCAGTGTCACCTTTTCGATTCTTGTTTGGTTAAAAGCTGAATAAAAAAAAACATCGGCATTGAATTTGATTATGATAATTATTAAGTGTTACAAAAATACGGTAGTATAATTTATATTTTTTGAAATATCAAGTGATTCAAATATAAAAAAAAACAATAATTCTATACACACATCGTCTCTGAAGATGTCGAAAGGCTTTAGACAATTATAATGTTTGTCAGTAGAAATTTTCATTATTGATATATGCTATAAGTTAAAGAATGATATCAAGCAAATGTGTATTTTGTAAAACACGGTATATTAATTTACAACGTATATGTTAAAAATTATTAGTATTTTATATACTTAAACATTATCTTAAAGTGTATCAAAGCGAAATAATTCTGAAAAAATGAATTAACCTCGATACATTTTTTCAGAACTATTTCGCTTTAATATAATGTTAAAGTGTGTAAAATCTCTGATTGGTTCAACTGATTTCACAAAAATATTATATGTATTATTATTTTATTAAGAAAAAATTCAAAATAATCATACAATCTAGTAAATATAATACATATATGTTAATAAATGGTGCTTTATATTGAGATTCAAAAATATATATATTAACTTAAAATAGTGTCAAAGTTTATTAAAAATTGTTACGATACTCACCAAGTCATTACTTAACATATATGATTATTTAAAAAATAATAGAAGCTTAATGATCTTCTTGAAAATAGATTCTTGATTGAAAATAGTCTATTATATATATTACAATTTCTTTATTAAGTATAAGTTTTTTTTTAATAAAAAGAATTTTTATTATTGTTTAAAAATATTATACGTTACTAGAAAACTAGGCTACGCTAGATTCACATATATTATGATTACCATGTCATCTAAGGTTGTTTGTATAAATGTGATAAAATTAATATATGAATTTATAATTATTAAACGAAATATCAGTGAATTAGTGAAAAACTTCATCTCACCAAGTCATCACTTAATATATATTACTTATTTAAAAAATAATGTAAGTTTAATGATCTTCTTATTGAAAATAGTCTATTATATATATTATTTTTTCTTTATTAAGTATAAGTTTTTACAATGATTGATAGAACAATACATATTTGGAAATGTCTTAGGTGTATAGAGTATAAAAATATTTTTACCTATAACTAACAAGTGAATGTTTTATTTAAATTTGACATGAATAATAGTATTTAAGTATAGAAAAATATAAAAACCCATGAAAATTGTTTATTGTCAAATATTTTTGAACATGATAATTCCCAACTTAAATAGAATTAGGTATATAATATTATAACCATACTCTTCGTATATATCTAATTGTATGCGGTTATTTTGTTCTTATAAAATACTTGTACCATCATTTTAAACCATATTGAATTGAATTCTCAAAGTGAATAATAATTGATAGTGGATAGGTCCGTGTTGGTGAAAATGTAGCCGGGTGGAATATAATATTTGAGTCGTGTGATCTTGGTTCAAAATAGGCGGCTATTAAAAGAGTGATCTAGTATTTTGATAGCGGTCGTCATAAATACAGAGTGATATCTGTCAGTGGTAATATTTTCCCATACAGGAGATATCAATGTGTTCTTGTATGTATGGGGAATACGAGCTGCGATAATTAACGTTCTCTGATTGATTTACGGCACCACTCTAATACCCGCCGCGCCATCCTATAATTCGTAATTAAATTGTCAAATACAAGAACGACAGATATTCACTGATTGACGACCCACCTTCTCCACTTTTATTATATTACACTTTTTCATTTTTTTAATTTTTTTTTCACTCATACGAAACAAAAAAATAAGATTATTCGTAGCCTTTTCATTCTCGTTGCCGTTTAATGCATTATAAGATTTGGTAGACAAAATCAAATTATTTAATTTTTATGATTTTTTTGTACATTTTCATACAGGGTAGATTTTTGACCAATAACAATAAACCAGGGAACGGAATGTATCACTAAAATAATTTAATTAAATAATAATATAAACGTTTTTGTTTCAATGGAATGAGTTAATTAATTATTATTAAAAATTATATGTAATTTTTATTAAAAAATTTCATCATAACGATTAGGTTATGTTCATAATAATATTAATGATATAAAATTGCATAAATTATATCTTGTCAATTTGAAATCGAAAAATAAATGGTTGGGGTTTGATTTTGATTGAAAAATGTTTATTTTTTACGTCATAAGACAACGTGTAAAGAGAATAAACAATTGGGAATTATTTTATGATATTGTGGAAAGGTGATGAGAAATCGGAATAGGTTATTTATTAGATTTTAATCAATTAAAAATTAACCTTATTTAGCACATTATATTTTATGGACAATACTTTTTAATAATAAATGTATGACATTGTTAAAACAAATGTACTAATCACAAAAGTATAAATCCACTCGATACATCGACAATGCATTGAATTATTTTTATATTGTCGAGTTGGGGTATTGTATTGTAGTGGAAGAGTGTAGCACCCCTTAACTACCCCCGGGGGCGCCATTTCTTTTCAATAAAGCTAAAGTAACCCGCCATTTGATGTCCTTCTGCAAACTAAATTATAAAGCAGAATATTTAGATTGTGGAAATGTTAAATGCTGACCTTTGAGTTATTAATAAAATATGTGTTTATTGCCGAAGATCGTTTAGTTTTATTGGCTGCCTTCATTCTGTTGATTAATGGTGGTTTCGTTTTTAAAAACACACGAGTATTCGTTATTTTGTCAACGAGCCACAGACACGTGCGGCTGCTAATCATATCCATTTTAATATTATAACGATGACGATGAATCTATTGGAATTTGTATATTTTAAAAATAAATATATTACTGTATTGTCTATTCGCATTTTTGCATATGAAATATTTGTTGAAGATTTAATCGATGGGAATATTGAATTTTTAAAATACCTGTAGCAGTCAAACATATTCAGAATTTTAATTGTATGGAGTCGATTCTATTAGTAAGTAAAGTATTATTTGGTATCATTTGAATATACTCGTATATCACATTGTACTATTAAGCATCCTTCTTAAATTTTACTTTTTTTAATTAACAAGGTATATTATTTAATAGATTGTATAAATGTTTTATTAATGCCGGTCTTTAAGTGAAAATTTTTGAGTAGAGGCAGTGTGGATTTTTTGGAATTTTTACTATATTTATTTCATTTAAAAATTATAACAAGCTTGCTTAAATCCGAAATAATAATATACATACTTATTATAAGTTCACCTTATATATACAGTAATTTATAATTGCTAAGTCAACGGTTATGGGTTTGAAAATTGCTTTGCTATTAATTGTGAATGATTTTATTTATGACTTATTCGGATTATTCCAAAAAGCACACAATGAATCTTATTTTTTTGTTGAATAGTAATGAGTTGGGATTTAGTTCATTTATAAATGTTTCGTTAATGATTTTTTGCAATAGTTCGTTAATGAATTGTTTGAAGTTGAAACGACACATGTCATTATGGAGCTTCACCACAAATGCAGTAGTTAATTGTAATAATTTGAATAAATTATTTTGTACGTAGATAGAGTGATCGATCGAATGTGAATTTATGAATTCCACTAGTAAAACCCGGTTCCTTATAATATCGAGTGGGTGGTGAGCATCAGTCATATGAGAAATGACTCCAAGAATCGTGGCTAATTTATAACAATAATACAATATTAATTTGAATGCGTATAAGGCACACACAATATGCTAATATTATGGATGTTGTTTACCGCCTTATAAATGATGTGTGCTTCTTTTGTGCTATGGCCGCTTTCCACATTGGGATTTTTACGACTCGTTCTACAAACTTGACGATTGGCTTCTTCACCTCTTTAACACTCGATCATCCACAAAAGACGACGAGCTATAAAAGTGAGATGAAGATATACAAATATATTATCATTCACGACATTTCCACTGTCGCCATATTCGAATTTAATCAGCGTTTCGTATCTTTTCTCTACTGTATAAATGTTTAGGATATGACATTTTTTTATCGAAGTCTGCATTTCAAATGTTTCAAATATATATTGCATCTAGATGTTGTAGATTATTCAATAAGTGAAGTTTGAATCAAGATTTTTTTTGATATATAATTTAAGAAGGCACATTATTTCTGGTGTTCATATGTACCATAATTTTACATGTCCATTGTGTTAAATTAATATTGTAAATTCGTGATGTATTATTGAGACACCTCATTTATTGATTCGAATTAAAAACTGTGTACTGGGGAATAATTTAAATAAAATCCTTTCTCACTGTGATTTTAAGGGATGCAATTGAGTTGAAAAATAAATCATCATAATACATATGCTTCAATTCATATGTACATTATTTTCAGAAAAATGAATAATCAGTCTATTTTTCTTTATTATAAAATCCAATTTTTCAATACGCAATAGATGTTGAGGCTAGCGATTTTTTAATATCCACTTTGTATGTGTTTAAGTGATTAAATTATCAAATTAGATTATAGCAAGCATGCGTAGGTAATGTGGGTGTTTAATTTTGATTTTCATAGTTTGTTTAAGATTACAGTATGTTGTGTATTGTAGGAATTACAAGTTAAAGGGGATTGTGTGTGTGGTGTATGGTATTATTAGAGAACATAAAGTAGCACTAACAATGAGGATAAACGGAGCAATCAACCGGCCACTGTACCAAACATTACTTCACCTGTAACTAACTATATTTCTATACACTAGGATAGTGTATTTCTTAAATTATAATCACATTTGATTAGTATTATTAAATAATTTCTGTAGTACAATGTAAGTTTATAAGTTGTTAAGATGTATACTCGATAAATTGAATGGTGGCTTAAGAAGACATAGATACGTCAGGGCTGAGCATTTTTTTTTTTGTAAAAGAAAGGTTTTAATTAATAGTTTTGCATGAATACTGTCATTTATAGAAAAAAAATAGATCGAAAAGATTGGTTTCTCTTGTAAGTATTTTCTTGTTGAATTTTTTATTAAATAGTTGAGTACATTTTTTTAGTAAGCCTGAAAAAATACAAACAGAAGTGCTTTATTTAATACATCACTCAACTCAAATTTGGTTTTACCCAAACAAATTGTTATTTAGTTTTTAAACATTATATTTTGTAACTGTTTTGTTAATATTGCTTTTATCGTTGTTATTATTTATTAATCATCAAATTTGTAAATTGGTTTTTATTTTTTTCCCATTCTTTCTATAATTAAATACTATTACTCATGTCAAATTTAAATAAAACATTCTCATGTTAGTTATAGGTAAGAAAATGTAAACATTCTGTACACCTAAGTCTATGTCCAAAGATGTTTAATTTTATCAACCATTGTAAAAACTTATGCATAATAAAGAAATTGTAATATATATATTATTTAATACATATCCGCCGTATATTTGAGAGGTTTTTTTTAGACACAATAACGTGTTAATTGTCTGTCGGTTATCTTAACTATTACTAGTTACACAGGTCACCGACTTAACAATCAGTACATACCCTACAATCCAGGAATTTAGAGTAATCCTGGTTCGAGACGATCGATCGGGATTTTATTAATATTATTCCCGATCTCCCAGTCGATTATTTTTTTGACTTGAGCGGGATTTGATTACTTATCCCCTGAGATTAAGCTGGTGGCTTTGTTATAGAATTATTTCAGTTTAATATGATTCACCTATATCTTGCCTACATCGTTATTATCGTTACAGTGGCTAATGAAGTAAGCAACATTGAGTGAGGGTGATATATGGATGGGTGACCGTCCCAAATCGTGGAATTGGGCTAATTAATCGTGAAAGATACAGATTATGAATTAGGTTTTGGTTCATCTTGAGCTGTCATTTCAATTTAAAAAAATATAAAAGTAAACATGTAAAAATATAGTTTGATTGACTATCGTTTTTTTAAATATAAAAATAATTATTTTTTGTTGTGCTAAAAGTGACGCATGTTGGATACGCCAATCACTGTAGCTTTATATGCACGTGAATATTATAGTGAATTATATTTAATAAAATATACTGAACTATCTTAATTTCATTGAACACTTCATATAAAATGATGAACACTGGACATGCGCTGCACTTAACATCATACATGGAATAATTCTCTCATTGATCGTCGACGGTGATTATGATTTTTATTAAATTATAAATAATCGTGTAGTATTTTGTGTGACATTGAGTCGATATGAACAGTGGCGTGTCCCGCTATAATATATTAGTTACAAACGTATAAATCAATCAACTGCGATATCGCGTCTCCCTGCTGCCTGACTGCCAGTATGTCCACTATCACTATACCACCTGCTCTTTTGTTGAATTAAAATATTAATAAATATTATTATAAAGGAGAAGTAACGGATCTAATATTTAGTAGCCTCAGATAGCAGGAGGTAGGAGGTTTGCATATCGACTGCTCCAGCGTATAATATCGTAAGTGCAAAAAATTCTGTGTGCTCTTAAGTCTTTATGGAACTGAGCCACATATTCCATCTGGTAACACTGCCTTTCACGTGTCACTCGGTTTAATTATTATTTATAACATATAACAGCTTACGATTAAATAAATTCTATTGACAGAGACATGAAATGTGTTATATATAATGGATGAATCTAGATTAGTTGCCGGTCAAATAGGACTATTTTACTATTTCGAAAAAGTCCCACTTAATTATTGAAAATCAAATTTAAATTTTTTGACGTTTCATACATTTCATACATGCAATATGTGGCTCAGTTCCATAAAGACTTCAGATTATTCGCGGATGACCTTTTTTAATACATAAGTGATACCACAACTTGGCAACAACCGTCTTAAGATTCGGTATTGATAATGGGAATTGCTAGTAATAAAAAAAGGGATGCATCTTAAAAATGTATCCCCCATTGAAATCATCCAGTAAATAAAAATTAATAACTTGAAATGAAAAAAAAACATGATGTATTTTTTACCAAAAATTTCAAAAGTAAAAATGATATTTTAGTCGAATTGCAATAGACGAATTTTCGGGGTAACTCTGAAAATGAATATTGTGTTCAGTTGTATGGAAACAGTTTACCTTTCAAAATACTTTGTGTTCGATAACCTATCGGCTTTTCCTACCAACACATATATAAATTAAAATATATTTATAATTATAGAGACATATGTATGCATGTCCATCCATAAAGTACATTTGTGAACGAATTTATTACCAGCTCACATATCAGGACTCTGAATTTACGAATGCAATTGACGGCACGTTAGTTATTATTTTGTTACCGACGAATATTTCATCTAAATTAACATATTCTTTAATATATGTATTTTGGGAGAATTTATTGTATTATTAAAAGAGGAGTGTGATAAAATTTCATCGACACAGCGCGATCAAGTTACAATGTGGGCGATGTGATAAAAATGCACATATTTTTTTAATTTATTCGAAATCTTTATATTGGTTTGTTACCAACCGTTGACAGGTTAGCTAACATTATTATGTAGGTACTTAGAGGGGATTTAAAATGTAATCGATCAAACCTGTTTAGTATTCTGATACGAGGTCGCGTGTTTCCATAATTATTATTTTTGTGGAATTCACATTCATTCATACCCCCGTTATATATTACTCGGCTCTTATGTTAGCAGACCAAAGTCGAATAATTGTTTTGATGACTTCGAGTGGTGGATGGTGATATTAAAATGAATGATGTACATCAAATGATAGCATCGTCTTGGGAGAGAGTCAATTAGGCTTGGTCTGAATAAATATAGAGATATGCAGTTGTGACTTTGATGGATCAGTACTAAGTCACCTCAAATATGAACACTCGTGACAGATGACCGTTCCACTATCTACACTACACTTCTACCAACCAAAGATAAATGCCATTATTTATAATATATTAGCCAAGACATAAACTTAGCTTTAGATCTTAGTGAAAATTTAAGATCAATTTGGTATTTATTATAAATAAATTCGATATAAGCCAGTAATACAAAAACATATCAACAAACTAGCTGTTTTCAAGGAGACCTCAAAAATTATTCATTCTCAATTAGTATATTATTAAACATCAATATTTAGTTGGTAAATAGGTTTAATTTGAAGTACAAATCAACTTATCAAAATGTTTCATAAATTAGTTTTTAAATATTATGACAAATAAAATATATAAAATTGGTTTTCACACAATATCTTCGTATCGATAAATGAAAAACGGATTTTTTGTAGATATGTTTATGTATTAATTATCCTTTGATTTTATACCACTTTATGCAGAATATTAAATTCAATATCTGTCTTTGGTCATCCAAAATACAAAAAAACCAATATTCAAAATTATTCTCAAAAAACTATCAATTTATAATTATTTATTAATTTAAATTACCTCCAATGATTATGATATGGTCAATGGTTATTTTTTATTTAAGAATTTATTAAATCGTTAAATTGAAAGCTTTAACATGTAATCCACAATTTATTCGACATTACATTATCAATATGTTGACAAGAATACATTTTTTCATAAATACACGAATTGGTTAACTTACAAATGAATCCGAACAATCACTTCACACTTAATTTATGATATTGTATTATTACATTTATTTATGATATTTCTAGTTTATGTCACTACTTGTTAATTAGTGAATATATTTAGTAAAACGGTAATTAGTTAGCAGTTCTCAGTGTCAATTAAAAGCTGGTATAATATCACAGCCCATTGCTTTTGACTAATCTGGACACCTGTTATAATTCCTTCACCACCATTTCTACAGTTAAATATCAATTAAACAAGAACTAAAATTATTTGGTTCCTAATGTGTTTATTATTTATCGATTGTATTCAACTATAATGAATTACCACTTTAAATTAAATAACCATTGGCAAAATTAATTACAAAATATATCTTTAGTTTTGCTTGTAATATTTTTAGTGCAGTGATTTTTAAAAGATGCTGAAAGGGTCACAAAGAACAATACTTCATTATTTTTAATAATAATAAGTATTTCAAATCAACACCTTAAATCATTAATAAATAGATACCGAAGATTTGCAATATAGTTCAATCATAATAAATTATTCTTTTAAAGAAAAATAATTGCCCGATTTAATTTATATGTTCGCATTATATGAAAGCCTTGAAATATTTTAAGTGCAACTAAAAAAATATACTGATATGAAACAATATTATAGACTTATTTCTACAAGTGGGTTTTTGTATTTTTTCCCATAAATTATGTTATTACTTATTAATTATTTTAAATATAAATTGATTATACCCCGTATTAAAATAAGTAAAAGACTAAGTCTTACTTAATATTGACTTACTTAATATATTTAACTTAATATTGTAACATCTAATCATAATGTATCTAAACATTGTACGCAAATTATATTTAATAAAGAAATTGTATAATAATAAAAAATTATAGACTTATTATTAGAGATTCAAAAATTGTCGTCAAGGAGATTAATCGAAAATAAAATGCAAACTGCCTAACAAGTAAAATTTTATGCCCTTTATTCAAACAACCTGCTATTTAGACATATAATTCGTTGGTTTCATAGGTATTCCAGGTTCATTTTATAATATACATAAACCTTTTATTATTAAGGGATATTTAGGTTTAAACAGTGTGTCTTTGTCGAATAAAAAGCGTGTAAGCTCATAAAGGTTTAAGGATGTATAGTGTGGGTATTAGTCAGGTTGGACATTTGAAAGATGCCTCTTTGCCTTTGGCCAGCGCAGTAGTATCTGGGCTCGTCCTATCATTTATTTACATGTTGTTCTATAAATAGTGTTTGAGAAATACACACACATATCGACAGGAGTTGGAGATTTACTGGCGGCATCGTTAAGCTGTGAAAGTCCGTTATTCGTACCAACAACCTGTAACATCGATAAATAATAATAGTGATTTTACAAGAAGGGGCAAACGAGAAGCTTCTCTTGATCGTTGATCGCCTCCCACATTTAACCGGACTTTGTGCAAACTTCCAAAACATTCATTTATATAGGAATGTGGATACTAGTCCATGCAGCTATCCTCACTTACCACTGAAGTTTCCCCTTTCATCTCTTTAACACCCTTCTGATAACATCACATTTTTTTCCTAAAGAAAAATTATATATACATTTATAGAAATATGTACTTATTTTATAATTTTTGTGTGGTGCAAAATTAACCTATGTCGTATAAGTCAATTGATTTATCTAATATCTCAGTCGTAATGGACGATGGTATTATTATATTTTCAATACATAACCAATGTATTTGTAGTCAATTGTTATATTGATAAAGAATATGTAATGAATTTAACATTGGACAAAACATGAAATGTCACATTGTAACAAGTGCAGTGGTTAAAAGATGAATTTAATTGGATGCAACGCTTTTACTAAAGACAGGTAAGCGGATATCTTGCACGAATGCTAAATGAGACGATGTCAGCTTTTTGATAGAAGCAAATGTCGAGCGAAACTGATATCTCATCTTTTGAAATACGAGAAAATCATTTCTTAGACATCATCATCATAGTCATAGTTGTACTGGACTAACCAGATAGTATTTAATAGCCGAAGAACGTGTGCAATGTCATCAGATTAGTGCTGAAGCCTGAACATGTGACATGTCTGCTTTCATTAAATACTATTTATACACAATTCAACTATTCACTTTGATGATGATACACTATTTTTAGGCTTATATTTAATTTTTTATATGGAAATCAGGTTACACTGGTTCTTGTATTTATACCGTAATATCATTATGGAATATGGATGAAACTTTAATTTGATATCGACACAGGTTGAGCGAATTTTAACAATGTTTATTAAGATAATGAATAGGAACAGTTTTGACGATTTGGAATTTAATAAATTCACATACATTCTTCTTAATATGAACATTGCTTGAGATTTTTTTCATAGTATAATAGTTTCTTAAAGCTTCTGAATCCTACCGGTTTTTGTTATAAATTTTATACAAGAATAAACAATTCAATGTTTTAAACTTATCTCAATCATATTTTCATGTTCGAGGGCTCCTTTTGATTCTTATCATAAATAAATGATATGTCAAAATACAAATACTTTCATTTAAAACCAGTTTTTACTACTATTTCTATTGATTTCATAATTTAGTTTGAATTCATATATAAGGAACGGACAGCGGTAATATATTTACCACCTTGTTTTCCTGGAAAAACATAGGTTTTTTCGAAAAACCAAAAATGTTCAAAATATGCAATTTCATAAGTAGAGATAAGTGCGATTGTTTTCTTTCCTTGACCTTTCGATTAAACCTTAAAATAAATATTTTATTAAAAAATACTGATGTAGAAGTTTTATATAAATTATACCATGAAAAAATAATAAGTCTTCATTAGAGTAAGGGAAAAGTCGACACTTAGGTTACTTTGTTTTGGGATTTATTTGACACTTTTTTAATGATCGTCTTCTAGTGAATTAAGGATATTGGTAATAAGTGATGAATATGATTGACAGTGAGCTTGGCGAGGATTAAAGCTGGTGATTGTGTCAAGTGGAGTTAAGAGGCCATACATCAGAGTGGCGTCCACATTCAGTCAACGTCGCTCGTGACCAAGAAATACTTGACTGTATTACACCCACCACTACGAACCTCGATCCATCGTATAATAAATTACCACTAAATGTGTTTGGCACAATGCACAGCATTGTAGTTCTAATTTTGCACAGGTCCGGTTATAAAAGTGCATGGAAGTGGCTATTGTGTAGATAGAGCCTGCCAAATATGCCGGTTACTCTGCTACTTACACAACCGGATTTCACTACTCTAATATACCTTTATTACTCAAACTAACTATTGTATTTCAAAAAACACTTACTACTTTATTTGTGTGAACATGTTTTCCAAGGGGTGACCCACAAAAATATTTATTATTTAAAAATGCCGAAATTATGCAATTTTAGATATAATTTTCTGGGGTATTTCGAAGTCGATGGTGTCCTAAATCTTGACAAAAGATACAGGTTTTTCACTTCAAATTAAACCTTTTTCATACTACATTCATATATTTTCATTTCAATCGCAGTTATGCCACATATTCAATATATAAACGTGTTTAAAAATGTACTAGTAAAACCAAGAAGAAAATTTCATTCGAATTACATAGGATTATAAAATGGTATTTTTATATTTGTAATCAATCTACATACTTATAGAAAGAAGAAACATATATTTTTATTGTCAAATAATGTATGAGTTTGTTTTATAGGCTATTTAGTTCAATTGTATTTAAAATATAATAAATTCGTGGTGATAACAAAAATAAAAAATGGAGGAGAAAAGTGTCCCAAGCTAATTTAATCATAGTTTTACACTATTAAATTACAATATATTCTAAAAATTATATATTTTACTTATAGCATATATACATATTTTTTACACTTAATTTAATAATAATAATCATCATCATCATGAGCACTCCAGTTCAGTGAGGAACCAAGACTTCCCGCACCAGCATCCTCCACTTATTTATATATTTAATTATAATAGCGTATAGTATTTGTTTAAGGTCGATTAATGATCTTCACAATTTTATAAACCGATTGAATGTGAAAAGTATATTAAGTTTTATGGTGTATACACGTGGGGTGGTGTGGTGTGTACGATTTAAGGGTAGTTTTTTTTTTATTACGGAAGAGTGTATTGTCGTTTATGGTATGAAACCAGACAGGGGTAATTGACCACTACCATTTTTTTACAAGCATCTAACCCACTATTCATTCATTCATTCGTATTTTGTACACCTTTGAACCGTTTGTTATTTTATAAAATACATGTAGAGTGTTATAAAAAATAAGATTTGTCCTGGAATAGTGATGGTTGTCATTATTTGGTATTGTGTAAAGTTAGTCTCACCTGGCGTCTTGGTACTAAGTGACATTCTGACTTTTAACTGACATTATATTTTGTCTTATCACAATGCTCCAAATTCAATTTTAAGATTTATTTTAAGTGATACTGAAGCCTCATTTGTATACCGATAACCTAACTGGACTGTTATAAAAAGATACACCTAACTGCAGATCTAATATTTGCATTATCTAATATTTATATTTTTTTTTTTTGTTTCAGGTAAATAACATACTCATTTATTTAAATAAGCTGTATAGTAATTGGTAAGTTAATTTATTTAGAATAATAAAATGAATATCTTTGGTTGTCGATAAGTCGTTGGTTATAAAAATAGTTAATTTCCAATATTTTCAATGTCGCAGCAGGCGATTTGACGTGTCCAATATTTATTAAGTCTTTTTATTGAAATATATGAATGCAAACAAGCAAGTGAGAGAATCTGAGCCTCGGAATGCGGGTTATGGTAAAATGTGGAGGCATTAAATTGTCAACGTAGTTTTACTCACAAGTAACAAAATGCGGAATGAAGATTTGAGATATTTTTCTTTAATTAATTACAAGGAAGGCTATGCAGTTTTATGATCTTCGATCGTCTTAAGCGTTTCGACATTTAAAAACGCCTCTTCAATGACGTCTGCACATTGTCAAACATTTGATTTGTGGTGACTTGTGAATTGCTAAAAAAAATCATCAGGTCTAGCACATATTTTCATTTGAAGATCGGGCGATTGTCATGCTAATGAGATATAGACAGCACAGGCCATTTCGGTATTTTATATTAGTTTAAATTATGCGCGAAATGCACTGAAAACTCCGTTAATTCTTCAATTTGTATTCATCGAGCTCTGTGGCGGCATTGGAAATTAAAAAGTTGAAATATCGATAAAACACAAATATAAATACATAATATTTTCCATGTTTATTACTGCCGGCTGTCGTCTTATTTCAAGTCGCACAATGAATATTCAATCGACCGATTTTTTTTTCAGATTACCGACTGAATATTCATAAACAGTTAGAGCCGACGCCACTTCGATTACTTCTTTCTTCGTTGTTTTCATTTTAATTTGAGGAGAATAAAAATTTGGGAGGGTGGATTTGACGTTGTTATCCTCGGTTGGCAGGCGGATATCTTCGAAACTCGCTGTCAATCTCTGTTCGTTTTCATTTGCATTTAAAATAAACTTTCCAATTGAGCTTTGCAAAATTAATCTCGTACCATTAAATTACTTAAATATCATAAATCCCAAGGTTAAGAGTTTCACTGATGACTAATTCTATTAGAGGTACTGTTAATAAAATTTGAAAAACAATTTTTACAGAATTATATAAAAAAATAATGAAATAATCCACCTAATATAATTTGCCCTTGATTCGGTTTTTATCATTAAAATATAAAAAAAAACATAATATCCCTTTCACCCATGGTTCAAAAAGCATCTTGACTATAGGGAGATTTCAGGGTGTTTTTAAATGTGAAAATATGTCGGAAAAAAACAAATATTCGTTTCGAATTATTCATCCAAGTATATGTATATCTTACAATTCTATTTAAAAACGATTTAATACAACAAGTGTATAAAGTGCACTAGTGGTTAAATATTTTTTAAAGTGAATGTAATAAAAATGTCGGGTGATTTGATGTGGCTATTTAAAGCGAATAAATAGATATAAGGCCTTTTGAAATATATCCTTTTAAAAGGCTTCGTTAACTGCGATAGTTTTGATTGATTGGCGTATATTATTAGAATAAAACGGTGACAGTGTGATTATTTGTTGGAAAATAAGAGATAATTTGTTTGGTAAAAGTAGAGCGTGTTAAATTATCGCATAGTTTTGTTGAACTGTTATTGTTGTGAATGTGGTCCGCGTGTTTTCACAATGAAACTAGAAGTTTTCTTCTGTTTTCGAAAGGAGCCAAGTTGTGTGTCTGTCTATCTTTGTCGTACTCATTCTATGGCGTATTTCATAGTCCAAATGCAACTTTGGTTTCGTACGACCGTCTTAAAAATGTCATTTTAACTGCAAATCGCATTTCAGTGTGTCCCACCCTCCGGCAATAATAGGATCGCCCAACCCTATAACTTCCCCCCGCAGACCCATAAAGATAAAGTCCCCTTTTTCCACAACCACCCCGACCAACCCCATAGCCGACACTCTTCTCCCAGACGCCTTTCATTATCTGAACGCCACTGTTTGCCTGTATGGAATTCTTTTGCTTAATCCTTTCTTGTCATCATCGACAAATTCTCTATTGGTCTTGTTTGTAAACTGGCGTATAATTTTCACAAGGCCAGGTAGAACACAATGCTAGATTTATTTATTTGTTTATCCGTATGAGTAGAAAAACTTTTATCATATTTTGTAATTATGATAAACATGTACTAAAGTTATTTATTTGTGTGGCATATTCAGTCCGAATTCAGAGCATCTTTGTCAGACACGACAAACATATTGAGTGAATGACAATTTATAGGCCTATAGTCGGTATTGTATAAGGAGATGGTGCAGGGGCGGATGGTAACCTCACCCTCCCGAAGAAGCCCTCACGACAAATATAAATAATAAAACTCCTACGTGAGCCGTAAAAACAATAAATTTCCTTTAGAGATACACAATAAGTACATCGGGGCCTGATGGCTGCGACGGGATTTCTATGCTTGCGTGTCGAACTTTTTTCTCATCCGAACCCCAATATTCTCCTCCTTTCCGCGACAAATGAATTTACAAGTTTTTCAGTAATGAAATTACGAACGTGATTCTGCTCTCGCGTGTGTTATAAATTTAGTTGAAGTGGTCACATTTGTCTGTGTAATTGATCATTAACAAATATGATGCAGTTTCTCGGAAGTTCCACAGGAACGTAGTGAATTAATTAAAAGGGCACTTAATATAGTTTATGAGAGGTGACACGTGTCGTCAATTATATTCAGATGATAACCGGAATAGAGTGGTTAGTTATAGAACATTTCCCGGCATATGGTTGCTATCGTGACTGTGTTCTTCCACGAAGATCTTCGTCAAACTGGACCGTCCGTCCTTTGATCGCCGACTATATTACTATAATTTATTAGTTCGCGAAACTCCGGTGGTATGCTTTGCGCTTGTCCGTGGAGCTGTCTATCTTTAATTTATTATTGTGTTGGTAGTGTTTTGTGTTTTCCCGATGGTTGTGGAGCCCGGGACTTGAGTGGGAATATGAAGTGAAGTGCCGGAAGAAGTGTCTCTGTGTCTGTATGTATTTCTGAGTCTCTGTCTCCAGCAAGTTATTGACTTCTTTGATGTCGTCCTGTCACGCAGACTGCAGATTCCATCTTGGCTGTTGTTAACCGCAGGTGTACGCGATATCTATCATCTTCTACCTACCTTATATTCCTTACATTACATTGCATTGCACTGCACACCATATATATACTCCTTTCTTTACCTACTCGATACACAACTCAAATTAATACAACACGATCATAATGGGGGAAATAACACCCTCCATGGCATTCTCGTATGTACATTTAACGTGTTGATTCTACCGTTGTAACCTTACTTTTTTGTTGATGCGTAATGCATTTCTCATTTAGATCAATGGGTTCCTGTACAAGCGTATTGTGTATGAATATTACAAGGAATATAATCCTTTAGTTCAGTTAATTAAAAGTATTTTCATATGCGTACAAATACTAACAAATTTAATTTTATTGGGATATTTTACACTTTTAAACATTAGAAAATAAATTTCATTAACTATGGAATTACACCCAGACGTCAATTTAAAATTAGAAATTAGGCCCTCGTTGGCAAAACTATACAAGCAACTAGAATAAAAATCAAATGGAAAATACATCAAATAAATTTCATTAATTAGCTTATAATTGTATCAAAGTATTTGTAAGACAAATGTGTTGTAAAATTATATGATTATAGTGGCGTTAGCCTAGCCGTGGCAGTTTGTGAGTGTATTAGTAGATATAGGTATAAACACACACACAGTCGAACAATTATAAAAATCACTCTTTTAAATTGACAGAAAACTGTCGGTATTTATTTAAAAATATACCCACAAACTTCCACAACTAAGAAAACGCCACTACGTATTAGTTTTACTCTACATACATATGAAAACTCCATAAGTTCAACGCAATCTTCATGGCAAACTTTTTTATTGTATTGGAATTAGGTATTGATTTCGGTAGTTATATAATCTACTGTTAATTGAGCTGAAATAGTTATTTATTAGTGGATTAGTACGTATTCAAGGAACGGGTTGCGGATTTCTGTATAAGTTCATCTAAAGCTGTTTGCCTTACTTTATCACTATGTCGTGAAATATCCAATGTAATTTAATGAAAATATTAAATTTATATCATCGAACAAATCAAAAGCTTCGTTTACCGTAATTCCACACTTATGATTTATTAATGAAGTGATATTTTCACAATTGGTAATTTATCTATAATAGAGATGTATAAATGATGTTGGCACGTTCCGCGGATAAAATTCTCGTGAAAACCTCCATTATTATATACCGAAGACGATATTTTGTTTGAAATTGAAGTCACGAATTCGCTCTATACGAAATTTTCAAATGCCAATCTGCTGATATTTGAAAAACAGTGTGAGTGTCTTATATCAAAGAAATATAAATCCCTCGGTCATCTGATAAAAAACGTTGGTTTACTTTTTACGGAGTTGTCAATATATAACATTATTATGACAATACCCTTTGGGAAGAGCGTCATTATAGGTGTTATGGTGGCGTAGGTGGTTTATCCAATAAACAAGTATACATTATAGTGGTTGGTTGAGAGGTGAAGATAAGACGGTGACAGGTTCGCTGAAGCCAAGTGCCTGCCGTTCGCAACCGAGTCGTGATCATCAATACCAAGATACTACATACAATACAACCATAACTATAACTACCAATCAAGCATTCTCTACAAATTAATAACGCTACAATAGTATACACCTTGGGTTCTATCGACAGCGCAAAATATGTCCGTATTATAAATATATATTATATTCGGTAACAGGGAACGATGAGATTTACTCATTGTATAAGAGCGTCAACGTAGTGCAGTTTATTAGGGCTTTAACATTAGGTTGGGTTAAAGAGCAGGAGGGATAGTATCGGAAATACTATCCAGCAAGCCTGTGGGTAAGAGAAGGCAGGGTAGACCTAGGCTAAGGTGGGCGGACGAATTTTATAAGGTAGTTAGGAGTTTAGGTATTATAATAAATGAAATGAAAGGTATATAATGAGTAAATCTCATCGTTTCGTCTAATTCTAAATAGTCCCGGTGCCTCCTGAACAGGACCCAAGATCCTCCTAAGAATCTTCCGCTCGAACCTAAGTAGCCTATCCTCTTCAGTTTTGGTAATAACCCATGTTTCTGCACCGTAGGTTAGTACTGGCCTAATTAGCATTTTGTATAATTAAATATTATTATATTTATCCATAATATTAATCTGTTATATTTATTATATTATTGTTTTTATTCTAATTTAAGGTTGCTCGTTCAAGATTTAATATTATTTAAATATTTGTAATATCGAATCCGTGACTAGTTCCTATGATATACATATATGTATATATCTTTCTGCTCTTCTTTTAATTACACATATTTTGTTTCTTTCTATTATTGTTTTATTTTAATTTATTGTAAAGTTTCTTCGACCAAAAAATATTATACTGCTTTCAATGCCGTTACAGGTGTAAGTTTAAAAAAATTTAGATTTACATTATGACAGTTTTCTGTAATACTTGAGTAAAGCTTTAATTTCAATTGGTTAAATAGGATTGGGATGATTATACACTAAATTTGATTAAACTATGTTACAACATCTAGGTTCAAAATCTCAATTTCATATTTTGATAATAATTATACTGTTAATTGTATAGTGTGTATTTTCATACTGCTTATTTACAAAATTCCTGCTGAATTGCATGTAGGAATAAACGTGAAAGGTGTCTCACAAATTCACAAAGCGAAGGCTTAAATATTCGTTTATAAATAACATAAGTTTTATGATGTAGAGTCGATCCAGGGATCCAAAGACCCGGTGTGCATTTTTGTTTGATGCTTTATCATGAGAATATATGCGGAAAAGTCGTGTGGTGCAGTTCATAACTTGTGATGTTTAGTAGCTTCGAGTGACAGGATCCCGGGATCACTTAGATCCCATATTCGATTTATGGCTTTTAATATATCGATAATGACAGCATATGGTCTCTATGATGATTTGTTTGGCTACATAATTAAATTTCCGAGAAATCTATGGTCGCTAATCAATGAAACCAGGAAAAAATATTTGCATTCATTATAAATATTATCTGCGGGCCGATTCGGACGATAAACATTTTACGATTTTTTTACGATCCAAATACACTTCGGATCGTAAAACAGAGACATTTGCAATACGAGACTTCAGTCACTTCCATGCAAATTATTAAAGACATTACATAAATGCACAAAAATTGAAATACGTACACTGGGGGAATTATAGATTTTTATGGGCCCCAAAAGAAACTTCTTAATCACTGTGTGTCTTCAGATTTCTGGCATAATTTAAGATATACGACTGCACTTGTATATAAATTAAATATAAAGCAAAAGGCACTCAGTAAGGGAAATGGTCCAAAAAGCTACATAGTGTATGTGTCACATTTGGACGCTACGTCATCTCAAATGGAATACATACTTCTTACATATTATTATTCATTTTAGTTTTGTTTGAATTTTCACAAAGTCACGTATGCCATAAAACTACGTCCAAGTTATACAAAAATCAGCTACATGTGTATAGTGTTACCGAAAAACCAAATATTATTTAATCGGAATCGGAATTTTCGATATAACCAAATCGTGTATAAGTGTCTTTATCTAGTAAGATTGACAAAAAAACTACTTGAGGAAAAAGTGTTATTATTTATAATGTTTCCATCAAGTGCTTTCTGAAGACGATTTTGTATGATTACGATGACGAGATGATGTATATTAGATATTTTGTTGATTAATTAAATTAAATCATTATTAAAATAAAAATTGGTCACTATTTTATTAAATTATTGCAAAGTTTAGTAATTTTTTATTGTGCCTAACAGTAGTCTTACCTATTAAGTTTTATTTACATAACTTATAAACACGATGTTATTTTCTTAAATCTACGATATTTGCTTTGATGGTTTTCAGTTTGATGTTTATTTAAAATATGAGGGGTTGGAAAAACAATTTATTTTAAAAAAAGCGAAACTTTATTGAGTTCGACCTTTTAGTTTTCGACGTTTTATATGTACTTCTCTTAAGATTTAAGATAGTCCTTGTTAGATTGTTTAACTCATTTTTTAACCGAGCGGATTGTACTTTTTTCTATTATATTCTGCTATGTAACATCACTCTTCTGAAAATGTCAATGAAAGGAGTTACGTGAATTAACTATGAAGAAGTATATGCATTAGGTGACTTTTTTGTTAGGTTTTCCTATACACTATTTAATGTAAATAATGATTGGGACAGGTCGTGTATGAATAAGCGTTAATAATATAGGACAGGTCGACCGGTGGGATATGACAGGGTAGGTGTCTGGTTGACGGGAGACAATTCAGGTCCTTCAGTAGTGCAGTGAGCTAAGTGCATCTTAGTGTGGTACTATTATCATTATATATTATATTATATGGTGGTTGGTGTCTTGTTATAATTCTTGGCGAGCAAGTGTCCCCGACAGACTATTTCTTCCATCAGACGTACAATTTACGAACAACCAGACCGTGATCTTCCTAAACGTGTAATTCTCTAATGTCGCCGACATGTCTTCACTCTCGCCATTATGCAATACATTATTAAAACACACTGCACTTCACACCACATGGAACTAATTATCTTTTCATTTAAACTAACCCATATAAATACACTAAATGCATTTATAAAAACAAGACACATTCTCACAAAGACGCGTTACATTAACACCATTTATTATATTTACACATTTTATGGCATTGACTTTAAAAGTAATATAGTAAGGTAAGAAATAAAAAATAATAGGTATACATGAATGAAAAACATAATACAGTGGTACCTCGAGATACGAATTTAATTCATTCCGAGATCATCGTCGTATGATACATATCAAAACAATCGTATCTCAAAGCAATTTTTCCCATACAAACTGCCATTGATCCGTTCCAACCCCTCAAAAAGTCCTAGCAAAAAAAATCACATGTTTTTGAATATTTTTCTTTTTTTTACGTACATTTTGTAAAATCGGCAATGGACAATTGAGAGTTGGATAATTTGAGGTTAAAATAAATAAACTAGTAATAACGCACATAATAAATATTTATTGATTTTTACATATACACAAGTCTGGCGCGAAATTCTAGTAGTGACCCTCCATAAAAAGCCATCATCTATAAAATTATCACGCATAAAAATTCGTATTTCAAATTTTCGTCATATGTCGAGGTAGAAATTCTCAATATTATTCGTCGTATCTCAAAAAATTCGTCTATCAGGGCATTCGTATGTCGTATGTACCACTGTTGTAATAAATATTGTCGATTTGGATAGCCATCCTTTTCTTCATAACCATTTAAAATTTACAATATATAAATAAATATGTTTTTTGTAATTTTCACAGTAAATTACTGTGGAAATTACAAATAAATTAAAATCACTTTAAATTATGGAATATCACCAAGAAGTCAACACTATCAAAAATTTACAATATATATATACATTTTCAAAAAAGACACAAGAATACTTAAACACGTCTTTGTATGCCTTCGTGTTTTTATTCATATCACTCACGTTTTTTAAAATAGTTGACAAATTTTTTGAAAGTCATGATCTTAAAATTAAAAACAATAAGAGAGTAGAGAGTTAGAGCAAAACGCACAGTAAGATGTTAAACCTAAACATGCATATGTATTATATTTTAAAGTCATATAAGATATCCCTTATATTGGTTTTGTGAATCCACGTGCCATCTATATAATGAATTTGTCAAATTTTTTTTTTTTATATAGTAAATAATTAATGAGTATTTCATTTTGATGATTATATTGAGACAGGATGTGCATCCGATATTTTTGTGTGTGCTTTAAAAAAGACAGCTGGCATATCAGATTTATCTGAAACGTCAATCGAGTGAGTTTTGGCGTAAAGATACCATTTTTATTGTGCTTTGGTGTGACAAACAAATAAATGCCGTGATCGAAACGCATTTAAAGCCTCCGGTTGTGATTTCGCAGGTATCACGTATCGAGCCCGTCACAATATAACCCCAGTTGGAACTCTTGTACATAAACAAATATTAAATATATTTCACAGTGTCACTTTTAAATTTACGATTGACAGGTTGCGCTGCGAGGGAATGAATCAATGTACATACTACACTTTGAAGCTTCATTCTGATTGTCGGATTGCGCATTTAGCAAACGCTGTCATTTTGATTGCTCAAATAAATTATACACTGCCAATGTAAAATTATTCACCATTTTAGACTACGCACCCGATACCTAATTAGCCATGGTTGGTTTCGTTTGCCAACCGATGGGATACACGTTGAAAAATTACTATTAATTAAATTAAAACTATAATTTATAGTTCAAGGTGATAACTGTTTATGAATTTAATTCAAATCGCACAAAGAGTGTGATTAGATATTTAACTGCCTAAAAATAACTTACTTAAGTATAAATACAAAGTTCATAAAACCAAATATCCTTGGACTAAGCGAAAGATCTTCTTATCAATGAATTTAAATAACAGTATTGGTAATGTTTTTATGATTAATCAATTATATTAAAAAAATTTTTTTTTGTATATTTATAATGTTAAAATAATACATTCTGTACATTCAAGCCGTATTCAATAAAATAGTGTAATGAGAGAGTATGCTTGCGGTGCGTATGCGTGTAAACCAATATACCAAGCTCTAGTATATTCGTACACGCACCATCTAGCATAAGCACGACTCACCAACACACTCTTATTACTCCATTATATTAAATACGCCCGTTAGATCCCAAAATTTATTTTTTATTTATTGAAATTCATATAGTGTAAGGATTACAAACGGTGTCAAGTTCATCCATGAAATGCGCTTTGTTTAAATCAATGTTTTTGTTTTATTCAACATTCTTGTTTGTAATGAAATTCAAACAAATCATTTTTGATTCAAAAGACGGAGAGTGGACAAGTTTTCTATCGAATTATGAAGATAAAGATTCACTCAGTCCGATTGGGCTTCTGCTTTTAGTTTTTTCCCTTCATAGTCGTGGTGCGGACAAACGATAATGAAATTAATTCCACGACCGCTTTTCAAATTGCAAATTCCAACCGCAGGACTCTCACTAATCCAATTACGCATGTTAGATGAAAATGTGCAGTAGACAAATTTCCATTCTTGCCATCGATGGAATCAATTTTTTTCACACGAACAGACGACTTCAATTTGCAGATTGCACGAGTGTGTAAAACACGTATTGAGTACGAGAACTTAATAAGAGCAGCCGCAATTTGATTATCATATTCCTTTGACCAATTACTTTAAAGTTTAGAGCATTATGTTCGGATTGTATTTAGCCAACTACTATCTGTTCTGGTTTTGTACCATGACCATAAATCTGTCTACAGTTCCATTGCATTCTAGTCTCGCTGATGGATCTACTCCATCTTAAGTCACTCTGATATCTTGGCCAACAAAATTAACCACACTACGATAATTCAATCGACAAATATTTTAACGTACCTCCTGAAATTGCGATCTTACAATTTTGAAAATGGGTCAACTGTTGAGTGAAGAACTTTTTTCAAAACTAATATTTATATTAATAGTACCGATAAAACTGTTTATGAAACATCTACTGAGAATAACCATAATTATTGAGTATAAAAACAAAATGAACAGTTGTTTTATGTGCATAGATTATAATAATGTCATGTCGTACGTTCTAAGGTAGCATTCATAAAAATACGAGTTGGCTGCTTTTGGGGTTTTGTCAATAAAACCTGTCTCATTTTCAATATTTACGTATATCGAGGCGATGTCCGATCGTATTTATTATTATAATAATGACTAAAACCATAAATTAGTCAAAAATAATTATTGCATTTACTCTATAAACTATTTATTAGTAGGGGTGGCTTCCTTGCCCTTTGACACAAATTCGATCAAGGAATTCAATGGAATATTAAAATAACTTATATTTTTTGTTAACTATCATCATATTTTGATCGTAAACGGTTTTAATAATGTGTGATGATGAAATATGTAAAATAATTAATTGTAAATATTAAAATTTTAGTATTTAATAGAATGATAGTAAAAAATTAACGATGTGGTAAATGTGTGGTAATAGTGATTTGATTGTTTTGTGTGTATATAATTGAAGTAGATCGTGTGTATATAATTTTTCAGAGTAAAAAAAAAGACTTTAGATAGATTTGTTGGATAAGAAAAATGAAAAGCTTAATGAAGAAGTTCCCTACACGACATAATAATTATCTAGGAAAGATGAGGCTGTATCTTCTATTTTTCTTTTAGAATTCTTATATATAGGTGAGCTTATTTAATAATTTAAAAATTTAAGTACCTACAAGGATGATTATATTTTTTTCAAAATACCATCCGTTAATTATACTTAATGATTGTGAGTGTTGGTGTTAAATTTATTAATGTATTTTAAATGAGCCATATTACGGATTTATTAAAATGAGTTTACAAGATTCGGAATTGTTGATGGGTCCCGATCAATGTTTATGTATTATGTGAGGGTTTTATCGGAATTTTGTAGTCGTGGGACTAAATTCACGTCACTGTATAAATTATGACATAAGTTTCCCCCGTATCCCAGTCACACGGGCTAACCCTTGTCTTCAACAACAGGTTTAGTGATATCTGATGGTTAATGATGGAAAGGATTGATGAGGTGTGTGTCTGTGTTGGTCGGCATTGGGCGCGGCAACTGTCTGTTCCAAGTTTCCATGTTTATTAGTCACGGAAATGGCATAAATATTATAGAAATGTGGTTGTCGTATAGACAGTGCGACGATGGCTCGTTTTTACCGTGTAAATGAAGTCTGTCGTGGGCGATGCTCGCCCCCATTGTCTTGTTCTTCGATACCTGATTGAGATGTTCCACTCTTCTTTACGACCTTTGTTCACCTTATAACGTGGTATAATGTTATGTTATATTAAATAAAAGATATAACGAGATTTAATGTTATATTAAATAAAAGTTGTTGAGGGAATGGACACAAGAGACGTGTGTACTGTTTGAAGCGTCGTATGGAACAGGGCGATTGCTCGTCGTGCCGCCGAGTGCATACGTGTGTGTATGTGAGTGTAAGTGAGTGTGATGTTACATGCGTCCCCCAAAAGTGGAGCAAGGGTTTGAAGAACCCGTGAAACTTTTACGACTCTATACAATGCTACGTGTGATGTCTCAAGTGTCCAGTTGATTCTATACAATAATATGTATGAGCTTCGTCATTCTGCGTCAGCGAATCGCACTTTTTTGCTGACTCTCCCAGATCTAGTTACGTAGTCGTCGGATGAGTCAGGTGCTGATGAGTGTTTAAGATTGTTGCTGCCTTTGCCTGACCTAGTTGGGCTGTCTGCTGACTCGTCAGTTAAGAAGAATGCTGGTTTCAGTCTGTCTGTGTTCACAATTATTTGTGTCCCACTTACTTCAATTTTGAGGTTGTTATTTTTTCTTTCAATGACTTTGTGGGGTCCTGTATAAGGCTGGACCAGTGGTTTCTTAACTGCTCTTCTGAGAAAGACGTGCTCACAGTTGTCTAACTCATCCGGCTTGTAGAGTTTTTCCCTGGTGTTATTTCTGGACAACTTGGGTCTTAAAGTTGACATTGCCCTGATGAGATCTTTGGTTGATTCGTTTGATGTTTTTTTGGATGTTTGAGGTGAAATTACGTCACCTGGTAATCGAAGTGAGATGCCGAATGTTCTTTGTGCGGCGGAATATTCATCGCCGTCCTTAACCGCGTTCCGGATGCCCAGGAGTGCGATTGGTAGTGCATCTATCCAGTTGGTACTGCCTTTGAGTTGGGCCATTAGACTAGTTTTGATGGTTCTATGCAGTCTTTCAACCTTACCGTTAGCTTTTGGGTTATAAGCAACAGTTCGGTTGTGATCAATGCCAAGAAGTTGACAGTACTTGTTGAATACCTCTGATTCGAATTGTCTTCCTTGATCGCTAGTGATGGTGATAGGTGAACCGTACCTAGCGATCCAGTGATTCAGCAGTGTTTTGATTACCGTGTCAGCTGTGATGTTTTGTGCTGGGATGGCTTCGAACCAGGATGTTGCTCTGTCAATCATTGTTATTAGATAGGACATGTCTTGGCAGATAGGTAATGGTCCAACTATGTCAATATGGAGGTGTTCGAAACGATCGGTTTCGATGAAACTTCCATAAGGACTGCGAGTGTGGCGATGGATTTTTGAACGTTGACAGGTGATGCAGTTTTTAACCCACTTCGTTACGTCTTGGTTGATACCTTTCCAGAAAAATCGTTCCTTGATGGCTTTAATTGTAGATCTGCTGCCAGTGTGAGCTATGTCGTGAACTTGGTGAAAAGCTTGTCTGCGCCAGGATGCTGGTACGAAAAGTCGCGCCTTCTGCGTTGAAGTTTCGTACCATAATGCTGGAGCGTTTGCTGATGTTATTTTCTTGAATTGTAGTGCTGGGTGCTGTTTGAGATTTTCCAGCTCTGGGTCATTTGTTTGAGTTTTTGCGATGTCCTTCAAGTCGAAGTTAGTTGAGAGATTGATTGTAGAGATCCGACTGAGTGCGTCTGCAACGGTGTTCTCTTCGCCTTCAATGTAGACTATTCGGTTGGTGAATTGCGATATGTAGTCTAATTGTCTGAGTCGGCGTGGATTATCTGCAGGAGATTGTGGTTTATTGAGTGCGAAAGTCAGAGGTTTGTGGTCAGTTTTAACAATCAATTCTCTCCCTTCTACGCTGTCCCTGAAGTAGCGTATGGACAAGAATATTGCTAAAAGCTCTCGGTCGTAGGTCGAGTAGTTCTGTTGCGTTACTGATAGAGCTTTGGAGTAGAATCCGATTGGTTGGAGCACGTTTCCGATTTGTTGGTGAAGTGCTCCTCCCGCACAGGATCCTGAAGCGTCAGTAAGCAGGACCATGGTAGCTTCGGCTGATGGGTGTGCTAGTGTGGTTGCCTTCGCTATCGCTTCTTTGCATAATTGAAAAGCTGCGTTGGCTTCATCGTCCCACACTATTGGTGTTTTGTCCTTTTTCTTCGACGAAGTAAGGTATTTATTCAGTGGTTTTTGAAATTGAGCTGCTTTAGGAATAAGTTTTCTGTAAAAATTAATTATCCCTAAAAATCTTCTTAATTCTAGGACTGTCTGTGGTTTTGGAAAATCCTCTATGATGCGGATCTTCTCAGAAATTGGTTGTATACCTGCTGTTGTTATTTTAAATCCTAAGAATTCTATTTCAGTAAGGCCAAATTGACATTTTTCGAGTGCGACTGATAAACCGAATTTGTCCAATCTCGAGAAAAGTTCTGTGATGCACTTAAGGTGTTGTTCTTCGTTCTTTGATGCGATTAAGATGTCGTCTAAGTAGACAAATACGTCTTCCATATCTCCAAGTATGGTGTTTATGAAGCGTTGGAAAGATTGTCCTGCGTTTCGAAGTCCGAATGGCGTTTTCACATATTCGAAAGATCCGAAAGGTGTTGAGATGGCTGTCTTCGGAATATCTTCTTCGGCTATTGGTATTTGATGATAAGCCCGTTGGAGATCGATTTTGGAGAAAATGTTTTTCCTTCGAGATGATTTTGAGCCTCGGAAGGGCGTGGTATGGGGTATCTATCTGGAGCGGTTTGAGCGTTAAGTCGCCTGTAGTCGCCACAGATGCGTATTCCCCCGTCTTTCTTCTCCACGATGTGAATAGGGGATGCCCAGGGTGAGGATGATGGTCGTATAATCCCTAATTGTTGTAATTTGATGATCTCCTGCTTCGCTTTGTCATACTTCACTTTATTGAGAGATCTCGCTTTCTCGTATACCGGTGTACCTGTTGTGGTGATGTGATGTCGGACCGAATGTTTTGAAGGTTTTTTTATCCTATCGGCGTCAAACAATTCCGGAAATTTTTTGATGACCGATAAGTATTCCTTCGTTGGTGTCAATAATTTGATGGATTCGATTTGTTCTTGGTCTACCTGTCCTTGTATTTTCACTCTAAATTGTTTGTCGAAGAGACATTTTCCACTGAGGTCTATTAACAGTTGGTGATGTTTCAGAAGGTCGGCCCCGATGATGTTGCGCTCGACATCAGCAATGATGAACGTCCATGTATAGATTGCGTTGGGAGCGAGGTGCAGTGTTATCCTCTTGGTCCCGTAAGTCTTGATGGGCGTTCCGTTAGCTGCTCTTGCTGTAATTGTTGTAGCAGGTTGTTTGCTGTCTGTTACTTTCAGTACTGAAATGTCTGCTCCGGAGTCGACAAGGTAGGCCTTCCTGGTGCGAATGTCGTGCATTGTGAGGCGGTATGATATTGGAAGGGCTGCAGCGCTGTCCACCTCTGCGGTCGCTGCAGCGTCTAGTTTTCCGCATTGAATTTACACGGCTGTTGGCACTTGTTTGCCTTGGCGCCGAATTTGAAATGATACCAACAGTTGTCATGTGTCGGCCGCGAGTTGCTGCGTTGCCGGCTACGTTGTCGGCTACGGTTTCCGCGTTGTCGGCTGCGATCTCTGAAATTTGGCTCATAAGGTCTTCGTGTTCTATCGACCCCCGATATGGACAACTGCCGGACCAGTTGTTTTAGGTCCTCCACATCTTGTCTCATCCGTGCCATGGCTGTATCGCTGTTGTTTGGTGTGATTTCTGCGGTGTTGAGTATGTTAATGTCCCATTCAATGTTATGATTCATTTTTGTTGTATTAATTTATTATATATGATGTATTAATTATGATTATAATGTTGTATGCTGATATGCCTGTGGCCGTAATATGATTAATGCAGTAATGTTTATTTAATAGGTGTTGACTCAGCGATTGCACTGTTGGTGGTAATGATATAACGTAATATTCTCTTCACTTGCGGAATGTGTCGACACAATTTTTTTCTTTTTTGACAATTATTTTTTTTTGATTTTGATGTGAAAGATGAGGAATGGTCTTACTTGTTATTTGATGATGAATTGAAGAGAACCATATATCCTTACTTCCTGCTGTTCCTCGTCGGTGATTCGTGTCCAGATCAGATGAAGATTGCGAAATCCAATGTCGGGGTCACCAGATATAACGTGGTATAATGTTATGTTATATTAAATAAAAGATATAACGAGATTTAATGTTATATTAAATAAAAGTTGTTGAGGGAATGGACACAAGAGACGTGTGTACTGTTTGAAGCGTCGTATGGAACAGGGCGATTGCTCGTCGTGCCGCCGAGTGCATACGTGTGTGTATGTGAGTGTAAGTGAGTGTGATGTTACAACCTCAAACAGGAGACAACAAAACCAACACGATTGATGCTGTCCATGGAAATTAGTCACCAATCCTCTGATATCACCTCCGACTTCAATACTTACATTGTTACATTCATAAATCGTAGTATTATTGATGGAAAGTGTCAAACATCGATATTTGGCGTAGCAAGAATAATTTCAATTATGATATGTATGACACATTATCCTTCAACCTTATAAATAGAAACTTTCTAGGCTATTTAGTAATTGGGCGCAATCTTGTGCATTGTACAAAAATGAACAATTTCTGAAATTTAACTCTCGAGTTTGACATTTAACTGTTTGAAGAAGCCGACCGTAAGTGTACGTAATTACGTGACGTGTGTTCGAATTAATTCATTTTTTTGAAGATTGTTTCAATTTCACACGATAAATTTAGAAGTATTTTTTATTAAAGTTTGAATATTCGAGTCTGTGTAACTATTAATTGGGTATTTTATTACAAAGTTTAGAATCTTTGGGTTCAGGATTTTAAGTAATCTAATATCGCAGATCTAATAACAAAATTTTCATTTATCGAAACATATTAAGGATAGGTTTTACGTGACCAACTGATAAGATACGTTTTTTACGAATAAATGAAATATAAATGAAACAATGTATATGAATGCTTGTAACATGTAATCAATGAAAGTATTAGAATAACATTGCGATGTTTTACGTATAAACAGGATTTCGCTGGCCAACGTGATTAACCTTATAAGGTTGTGTAGGAAGAAAGCTAGTCTTCGTATAAATCAGGTTGGCCGGTGTTCAAATAACAGACATTGGTTCAAACAACATTCAGTTTGAGAGGAAACATTACAACTGTCTATATTGTACACATAAAACTTTATAACGTCGTCTCACTCGATATTATTGTCGCTTGAACCAATAAACGAAACCGACAAAAATAACTCAATTCAGAATACCGATAATACAATGCGTAATATCTATGTACATTACTGAAGGAATCCCCACAATCGCCTCATCTTCTTCACTAACTACCAAATAAACTATTACTACCCACCGTATGTTAATTATCTCTATAGAATATCCACAATATTACATACAATAAAATACTTGTCAAAGATTTTTTTAGAGTATTTAGTTTGAGGTAGAGAACCTATTTCCCAGAAATATTAATAATCGTTATCGCAATAATTAGTTTGTTTGCCAAGTGTATGAAATCATTCCCAATCTCGTTGACACACTCTAATTAAGGGGGTGGGTGGAATAAGGGCTTATACTGAAATTGTCACTTTTGATAAAATCGAGTAAAACATAATATTTTTTATATGATATATTGAAGTATTGCCCTTGGTAACAGAATATCCGAAAGTTTTTACACAGATTAAAAAAATGAGTTTATTTACAAAAGTCATTTTACGAAAAGCGGCGTATTGGGTTATCAGCCCTTATTCCACCTCGATATTTTTTTTGTTAGCGAGTTCAATCAAAATAACCATTTGATTATGCAAGTCACTTTTTGTATGTGTTAAAATTTCTTGATTATTTCAATATTATACACTTGAGGTTATATCTAGGTTGAGAGAAATTGTTATCCTGGTTGCCACTATATAACCGGGTCAATCATAAACAGGATTATTGAATCAATATTATTAAGAATATACAATAAAAGATTGTAATGAGCTGTACCACGATGGGTGAGTCGTTGAAATGTATTGGCATCATGAACGTCGATGTGATCCTGCCGGAATGTGTTGATGCGCGTGATGATTTGTGAGAGGCAGGTTTTTAATAGGAATGTAAGATATAATATCTCATTTGAGAGAAGACGGTAATGAGGATTGGTTGAAGATAACAATTAGTATGGTGATGGAGGGTGACCCCCGGTGAGCGGGTTGGTGAGTAAATCACTGAGCATATCTGGTAACGAACCAAGCTATTCGTAATAAACATGTCAAGGTGTTGCCATCACAGTTATTGCTTCTCCGGGGCCCCGTATTCTTTGTGAGTATGCTTGAGTTACTGGATTGGGACGGTCGTTTGGATGCTAATTTTATGACCTGGCCTCGGCAAAGGCCTGGATTTATTCGTGAACGCCACCTCCTACCAACCAGCTCTTTTCGTTGCCTGTATCGTTCTCTATGCCGCCCATCGGAAATCGATATGGGAAGTGAGCAGTCACCCCTTGTCTTCTCTTTTACCTTCATGCTACTATCACTATCGTGTCAGCCCTCTTCTATAAGCTGCCCGTCCGTCCACCTTCACCTGTACTTTCATCTCAGAGTCGCTCCGTCCCCCGAAGTGTGTTATATTGTAAAACAGTCCTAGATAACTATTGTACCTGCATACTGTTGCAATTGTTATTGAAATACCACAACTAGGATTTCTTATCTGTTATTTTGTGAAAAGGAGCTACATATTTTATATAGTATTCACCAGTCTCTCGATATCTCAGGGGATAAGAAGCGTGACTACAAATATGGGTTCAAATCATTTTTTTAAATTGATTTGATCGGTTATTATGATTGGAACAGTATCAGTATCGGGGATAATATTAATAAAATCACGATCGATCGTCTTGATCCAGGTTTACTCTGATTTCCTGAATTGTAAGGTAAATGCTGAGGCGATTTTTAAGTCGGGCAGAGCCGCTCTGTTGGTGATTTGTGTAACTAGTATTAGTTGAGATCACCGACAGACAATTAACACGTTTTTGTGTATAAAAAACCTTTCAAAAATATATAAAATAAATTATTCCTAAGCTCTTTCGATCAAGATTACTATCAATAATTTTAATCTAATTAATACATTCTTCTAATTAAGTAATCATCACTGAATAAATCATTAGTTTGGACTTCAATATTAATTCATAAAAATAATTGAAGTCACGTAAAAATATAAATTCATGGTATTTATATTTTAACATTTAATCCTCCACGATGTGATGGGAGTGTATCGAGGTAATTATTTTTTGGTTTACTTCAATTTAATAGACTAGTATAATGTTTTTTTTAAGTTTTGATCGGTTCATACGATGTAATAATTATAATAATAAAATTTATTTGACGTTCTATTCCGTTATAAGATTTTTAATTAATCTTTAATTATTGTATATGTAAAGTTGATTAGGTTTTAATTTGCTAATTAGTGCGTATAGATTGAAATTGAAAGAAGTCGTTAAATATTAAAAGCGTTTGTTTAGTGTTTCGTTAATCCAATGGAGAAATTACTAAACAGTATCCTTAAAATAGAGTGTCTGGAATAAGTCAGTGGCGATGCTAATTTTTCAACATCGGCTATTTGATGGAAGTGTTTCCATTTTTTATGACGCCATAATGTGATTTATGTGTTTGTTTTGAATCCCGCCTTCTGTCCAAATATTGAGCGTACTTTGCTGTTTTATTGCCCGCTAAAGTCGGATTTTATTATAAACACCTTTTGCTTCTTACCAACCATCGAATCATATTTATAATTGTTCTTTAAATATAATCTTTATTATCTTTTAACATTTGTTTAATGTAAAGCACATACTTTTTTATATTTATTGTAATTGGATTAGGAGAAGGTAGTTGGTTTCTTTAGGTCCATTATTGTGTTTGGCAAAGGAGAATAGTCATCGATCAGTGGAGGTTGTCCACGTGCAAAGCCAGTAGGAGGAGGCATTAAATTGTCGCCCCTTGGCGTCCCTTCCTTCCCTCATTGTGCCGGTGACCGAAAGTTATGTGGCAATAATGATACGTTAGTGCGTCCCTATTGCCTGCAATTTGGAGTCAGAATGGTTGCCGTTGTCTATTGTAATCATTCCACGCACGTACTCAACTCGGCACTGCTAGAATTAGCTCTACCGCCTTCCGACTGATGCAAACTGCCACAACAAACAAAAAACACCCATTCAATGAAGATTAAAACGTATAAATTCGATACCGAGTCAAGGAACGTCCCATTAGCACACCGGTGAAGGTGCTTCTCTGACTTTACGGTCGACTCGTGGAATCGATGGGAAACAACGTCTTTCTGTAAACTTTGTCTCATTTCCATCCGACCGCATGCTTTTCTTACATTATTTTTGCCCATAAAATCTGAATTGTTTCGCCGTATTTATTATTGTCGAGCGGTTTTAGCCGGTGTAATTTTAAAGTTTTCGTCGAACGTTCGCAAATAGCGGTGTGTATTTTATCTAAAATGAAAGTGGAACTGTGTTTGTTCTAAACGAAACACGCAGCCACTCGGCAATAATGCTAAATTTCCGTTTTCACATAAGCCGTCCGTCGGTGTTCATATCTACGACGTCGGCTGTGGTGTAGCATCGTCGTAGCTCGTAGCACGCGTAGCAGCTATCGTAGCGGCGCGCTTCAAATTCTCGCCAGGCATCCGAATGGCCTGCTTAAAAAACACAATTTCGCGATGGGAGACGCTCAACCTGCCGTAATGACATTTTTTCCCCACACTCATCCCCATCTATTCTGCACAACACTACTATGACTACAGCCAACAATCATCTCCATCTATCTATACTACGTCTATCCACCACAGACAGGTATAAATATTCAAATATATTGGTTAGTGAATATAATCATCCGAGCAGAAATATTACTACCAATTTATCGTGTCACACATGTGTGCGTATAGTTTTTGTTAGTTATTAATACAAGAATAAAGCTGACAGCTGCGTTGCTTATAGATAGATGTCTGCGGTAGGAATCTCGTGAAGATATCGTCAATTAGGCAAGCGGTCTTAACTGATGGCCAAATTCCGATGATTAATAATGATTAATCATTGCGACTGTTGGCTCATCCTACTAAAGAGGGGATGTATTACTACTACGAATATTACTATTACTACTACGAATAGCCCTTTTATTTTGTATTCTTGTTCCTAGATATTTCACCCACTTTTACTTTAATACTAGCAGGTGCATATGTGTTTAAAATATATATGTTCTGGTATCGAAAATAAATTCTAATTTATTTTAATTTTATTTACAGGTAAGTGCATATTTAATCGACAGCGTAGAATTACAAGGAACATGTAAGTAGGCTTTTCGTCAGGTAGGAAAAGGAAACGATATACAAATGAAGTAACGAGATAAGTGTTAATTGTCAAAGGAATGGAATGAATGGGCGAGTGAACCTACATCAAGCCGATGTCACATAAAGTATGTCGTGTAATGGTCCAAAACAAAAACGCAAAATAAGGAGTAGGGTGGCATTCAGCGGCGGGGGTGGTAAAAATGGGGTGGCTTGGACACATATAGTAGTACAGAGGGTGACATTAGGATTCCTCTCCCGCGGCTATGCTTGACGGGTGCCCGTCTCTGCCGACGACACATCAAAACTGCTTTTTGCTTGGCCAGTATTTCCTCCTACTATCCACTTCTCTGATGAAAGGTCTCTCTGTTCATGTGACATATTTTTCGCAATTAGTACTAATTTGTTTGCTTTGTCGCCGATGAGACGGACGGGTCGTTGTTTGTCCCAAATTTATATAATGTGATGACGCAATTTCACGATACACATTCATTACATAACTTTCCAGTAGTTTAAGAGTAATTGTTATAGACCCACATTTAAATATAAGTAATTAATAAAATATGATACTTATTTATTGTATAGTATTAAAAAACATTTAAACAATATATCAACTCACTAGTTGGGCTATATAGATTACAGTAGTCAGTTAATAGAGATTGTTGTCAGATGTGTTAATGTTGAGGATGTAAGTCACGTGTTGACATGATGTCAGTGTCCACTGTGTATAGAGAGAGAACGGTTTGTTTGTGACATTTGCCATAGGCTTTTATCATACACTATGGGGGATTATGGGGTAGAAAGGCCGACCATACTGCCGTTCCTCTTTTTGAATGCATCGGGGATTTAAGGCCTTCCGGCTATGAAACTTTTTAATCAAATTACACATCTGCAGATGACCGAAACTCAACATAATTCATGGCGTTCTCCAATCAATATTAATTAATTTCGTAATTCAATTATTTAATTACTGAATGATTTTCTCAGTAAAATGTTTTAATATAATTAATTCTAGAATAAATTATCATTTTCACTAATGTTTGATAACGTTTTCCCAAAAGTTAACAAGACGGAATATACATTTTAATGTTAGTGAAGTGGTTACCCTCTTACAGTAGTGAGGGTTATGTAGAATTAGTTCATTTATACAGTAAAGGGGGTTGTTATGCTGAAAAAGCTTTTGTGCAGGATGTTTATTTTTTATCGAGTGGCATTTTCAGGTGTAACATTATTAAAAATTAAGTGTTCACATGCAGAAAGAGGACCACCGCTGAGCGTCTGGATGTTGTTGGCCACCCTTCCCTTTGGACGTCACCTCTTTGTCGACGACAACTTTTGTACGTGATGTCAAAGTTTTTTTTAAAATACACCAGTTTTATTTAAAGAGACCAAACCGACGAGTGTACGTCGACGTAGCAATTCCTGCCTCCATTTAAACTTGTACAGCCGAGCCAGAACCTCCATACAATACACACACCCTTCAAGTTGACATAACCTAGCACATTTCAATACTGCATAATTCAATTCAATTAAAAACGTCTAATGTATAGTAAGTTGGGATTAATAATTTATTACATTCCTACTATTCCTCTATAAATCAATCAAGTCTATTCTCATTCAGTCGTATTTAAGTTAAAAAAAACAGTCTAGTTTTTCCTCTGCCGTGTACTTTTCTCGGCGGGGTCACGTATCGACAAGAAGAGTAAAAAGATATCGGCGAACTGGCTGTATGGTAGGGTGAGAGATCACCCTGTTCTTGAGCAGCGCAGCGGTGGTAGTATTAGTAGTGGGTGGTGGGTGGTAGGAGACAAACGTCATTCTGCGAGACAAGCAACCGGCACAGACAGATAGACGGACAGACAGACCAGGACGGGGGTGGTGGTGGGTGATATGAGGTGGTGGTACTTTCCACCCCCATGCGCTGTAAGACCTGCACCTGCATTCTACCTTACGATCAATTCACAGGAGATTTTTTAATACAATAAAAATGAATGCACAAATTATTAATTTATAACTAAATAAAATAATTGCTATTGCAGTAGAATAATTACAGCGATAGAATAGCAGTTTCTATGAGACATGTGTTGTAATGTCTTGACGTGACAGAGGGTTGGACAGATAGAAAAATGGCATCCGTCAGAGAGACTCGTCACCGTCACCATCACTGTTGGATGTCCAAGTAATGTTTGACAATTCGATTATAGATCTGTCACTGGTCTGTTGCTGCTTATTATTATGGAGACGCCTCTGCTACGACATTCCGTCTCTACATAACACAACTCTATAACTACAACACGTTACAATCTGAAACAATAAGCAAACTGAATACACACAATGCGAATCAGTGATTACATTATTTTGAGTTAGCAAATCTATTAAAATATCATTATATTGATAGTATATGTGTCTTATAAATAGGATCATAGTTTTAACTAGGGAAATTAAATTTAAATGGAATATATATATTTTTACATTTATTTTATACTCGCCCACGTATCATTATTTTTTATTTGACTAAATTTCAAAAAATAATCGCTGTTACGGATCATCTAAAAATAAAAATGATTGTTGGTGATGGTGAATATGTAGGGTATAATATGGCGTAATGCATGGAGGCAGGCGATGTGTTCAGGCTGTAGAGCTGGCATATCTGGTGGTGTGGCGTCAACGTCTATCAGATCTTCTGTGAGAAAAATGCACCAAGAGTACAGAGGAGGATCTGGAGCTGGCAGCTGAATTCTGTTCCTCTTACTTATTGATAAAAACTTGCCCGATAGACTCGTTTCCAGGGAACTCCTATTTATTTACTGCCTGTCCGACAAACAACCGCCACAATCCTATCGGAAGACCTCTCACTCTCGTCATCTTTTTAATACGAATAAAAGAAATAGATATCGTAAAAATTTATTTATATATATATATATATATATATATATATATATATATATATATATAAATATATATATATATAAATATATATATATATATATATATATATATATATATATATATATATATATATATAAATATATATATATATATATATATATATATATAAATATATATAAATATATATAAATATATATATATATATATATATATATATATATATATATATATATATATATATATATATATATATATATATATATATATATATATATATATATAAATGATTTAATTTAATTGAAAGCCGCAGTGGGGAATGTGAAATAAATAAAGAGGAACTGAAATGAAAAGAGCGACGTCTGTTTGATGCCTTCAAAGGCTTCTTCTAGCCAGCCGCATCGGAAAAGGCGTTCTCTCAATGCATCGTTTAATTACTTCTTGATAAAATATATATTTAATAATATTTAATTTGAAATACAGGTTTTCAGAATAACTTATATCGGTTCCTTATGCAATAGCATTTTTCACATGGCAGCTGGTCTGGTTGGTATTGATTAGAGGAGTAGTAGGAGACACGGTGGCGGTCAGACTTCACTCAAAACACGTCTAGGTGACGCCTCACACCACCCTTATTCTCATTCTCATCCCTATAGACCTGTCTCCACTGCAACTGCAAGTCTTCTAACGTCTGCCACTTTCTATTGCATCATACCTTTCAACTCTATTCGATGACACATCAAATAAAGATCAAATGTCAGAACGGAAATGAACCACTGTCGTGCTTTAATAACTATGTTTCAATAAAGTCGTTCCGATTGATGGCATTATTTTCTATTCAAGATTTTATTTTAAAATTAAACGTAGAAGCAAATAGCATTCATAGTGACTTCAAAGAGGGAAGCAACCGCAATTACGTTTTTGCTTTATTATTTGGGTCGGCGCCGCGCTGCCAATTTGACGAAACTAATGTTAATATTGCAGCCTTTTATTGAAAGCGGTCATGCGAGTTTAGCTACCTTAAAACTTTGCAGTAAATTACTACAAGAAACAAATTTTGCACCATTCAGTCTGCGGAGTGAAAAGTTTCATTGACATATTTCAATTAATGTATCGGCGCGCGGTGGCAACGTTACTTTATGTCCGGTAGACGAAGTGCTTTGCGGGAACCAAGTCTCCGATTCCTCTCCGCATTCCGTCGAATACGAAGTGGATTTAATAAAGGTCAAAGAAGGAATGTGTGACAAGTAAAGGAGAGAAGAGACAAGAACCACGTTGGCGTGTATGCTTGGCACCGACCAGCCCAGTCCAGTACTTTATTGTTTCCATGTCAATGTTGCTTTCAAATGTGGTGGCTGCTCACCACCCTCTTTCTTGTCTGTATTTCCATTTCTTCCACATTTTCGACAATACTCTTACATCAATATGCAAATGCATATCACTGTACTATGCCGAATTTACACGTGATAAAGATATTTTTATGAGCCTTTCTTAAAACACCCTTTAGTCACTAACCGTGTAAGGATAGTAATCAGAGGTTTTTATTCGAGGTCGCACCCTCGTCATTGCTGAATATATCCCCAATATGTATAATCCACCTGCAGCGTGGAAAAACCACAGTAGTAATTTGGGAAAATTCGATGTGGATGTGAGTTTTTCCTTGAGGGCGATACCATATGTGACACAGCCCAATACGCCCATCTGAATGTAAACTACCGTTCACCCGAAATCATTTTGACTAAATCAAAACTAAATACACGAATACGTGCGTCACCTGTTCTCGATATTTGAATATTATTGAAACAGTATATTTTAATAAGGCAAAGGATTCATATCGAATGTAATGTTCGCTGAGAACACATGAGTATTTCGGTTGTCGAATGCATGTAGCTTGAAGAGTGACATTATAGTTGATTTCATTATTCAAAATCGCAAAGTTGTAGGGGGTGTGAGCAACATTGAAGGGGTGGTCGGCTGCCCCTAACTTTTACCACCTTTTATTTGTTGTCGACAAAATAGACTTGCACCAGGGGGAACTGGACATCACATACACTCAACATAATATACACATTGTTGCCAATACCACCCATTCTTTCTTTCAAGTCATATCTAAAGGTAGTTAAAATATATCTTTATTGGTTTTATGATAAAGCTATTTAAATGTTTTGTAAATAGCACATGTTGTTTCTTGGATCAAGTCCTTAACCGCTCAGTTTGATAATTGTTTCATATTGGGTTATGGTTCATTCGATGGTATTTGTCAATAGTGTATGTATAATTATTGGTTTAGTGATGTGTTTGAGGATAGTATAGAGAGGACATAGTGTTAGGACATGCATCATTGAATAAGCAATGAGGGAAGCTTCCGTGTGTCCTTGTTGCTAAACTGTTGCTGCATCCGTACTGGGACAGCTCTACTTCCTATACCACTTCTACCTTAATATAATACACATAGTTGTGATTAAGTTAATAAACATTGTGTCCAAGACCAATAATAATATTAATATAAATATATTTCATTTATTGAAGTCCATTGACACGTTTTTTCTCATTTGAGTTAATATGGAACAGCTGTCATGGCGTCTTTCAGGCGTCCGTCGTGACGAAAGTCACATACAATGTGTGCTGGACGTAATAAAAACCTGTCACTGCCGGACACACATACACATCCACATTGAAAGGGTGTCTAATCATTCCCTGGACAGGGATAAGAGGGGTAGTGGGCTGACCACCCTATCCTACACTATCCACCGTGCCTTGCGTTGACAAAAGACCTAAGCTAAATGAAATCGACATATTTTATAGTCCTTCTAACTTCAATGCACTACATTGCACCAAATTACACTTCATTCACATACATATCTAATTTTATACCTTTTTTTTACTAATTAAGTCAATATTATGAATTGTTTAAAAATTGATTTGTGGTCATTTCATGTGGTATTGAATGGGTGGTGGTGGTGATGGTGGTAGGTGACTATCCACCCTTACTCCAATTCTTGGTGAAATGAAATTGAGTGACAGTGGTGGGCGGCTGCTGCAGACGGCTTCGTTCACCTCCGTTCTCTTTCTCACAACTCGGTCTTGTCCACCTTCACAATCATACTCCTTTATCGTACTTCTTTAACTGACCCATATGAATGCACCGTGTGACATTCTACACGTATTTCAATCGCTCTACTTTTTGAAAATTTAATTGCATATACAAGTATAAGTATCAATGTATGTTTTTGTAAAAGTGAACAATGTAACAAAACTTTTGTTACACACAGTTACTAGTTTGGTAAAATTTTCACACCTGAAATTGATTGTTGTGACATGTTGTTTTGAACAGAAGTATAATAGTTTCGTATTTGGTAGCTTAATATGAGATTGATTCATATGTCCTGTTAGTTACCCAGATGTGAACGACATATTTTTCCACTATAATAGTTCACCAATATTCTACCTCAGAAGGTCCACAAGCCTTCAGAGAGTATATAGAGGGTGGGTCGAGGTGGTGAGGGAGTCCTGTCTCTCTGTCCACACGTCCAGTCGCCTTCCTGGACAGATCAATGCTAGACAGCGGCAGAGGGAGACGGCAACCTTCTCCGCGTTGAAGAGTGACTGGGAAAGCGGACCTGCTTAGTGTCACCTGCACTTTTCACCACTGGTGGGGTAGTCAGGGTGGGTACCGGTTCAGGGTGCCACCACCTCAGAGTCGCAACCGCCGCCACCTTCTGTCCAGTTGAGGGTGGCATTCTCTTCCCCGCTCCTCCTCATATACGTGTTAGTCATGTGTATATGTGTGATGGACATCTATTTTGCAAGAACACGTCCCCTCGAAATAGACGGATACTTTGGTCGGGTATAAATTTTCACCTAGTGCGTCCTACTACCGAGCACCACCTAAATCATTTTAAATGTGAGCCTGGGTTTAAGGGGTTTACTTTCTAAAATAGGAGTGTGAATACATCCATAAATAATAAGTATACACATGTTTCGTCTTAATACTATATATTTATGTTATTTGTGAATGAAGCGAAAAGTGGCTACTTGAAAAGTTGTGTGAAGTTGTTGGTAGAGACGGTAGTCGGCAATTGGTATTTTAATTACTTTGGCAGAGGTGCTTCCGTCGGCGAGATATCGACGAGTGTCGAGAGGTGATTTGCAGCAAGCAGAGAGATGAGGGCGAATGGAAAAGTGCAGTGTCGTCAGGTGGGTGGGCACCCTGGATGGTAAGGGTGGTTGGCATAGGAAGGTGGTGCCCTGAGGGAGAAGTATTCACAGTGCAAGTTAGCTGATTGATTCTAGACGTGCGGGCGGCCACCCTCACATCTCAAATGCACCAACCACCACCTTCTATTGAAACTTCGCTATTTATATTTGTCATTTCTACCACTCCACCGCATAAATTCTCAATATGCCTTTCAGCCGGACATTCCATCAGTTAAATATATTATGCTGAATTTCACTAAACGATAATAATTATGTTCATATTAACTCGTAACTAGGCTATATCAATAGGTGAGAGAGATATGGGCTTAATCAGTTAAAAAAATGCTTTAATCAAAAATCATTATTCATTTATATATAAAGATCAAAATTCAGTCATAATTTCACGCACAGATGTGCACTGTTCAACAAATTTATATCGGAGGCATATTTTTTTAAATTAGTCAGATTGATATTATTAATGCATAGATATGGTCCAGCAATGGCGGTGGTATCTTTGAACGCATATCAGTGTTTCTGTTCAATAGTGACAGCCTGATTCACTACAAACTCGATTTTATCGCATTCACATCACTGCCACACATTTCAACTACCATCCCACTTTTTGTTCAAACAACATAAATATATCAATCCAATTGTTACTCTTTACCGATCATTCAAATCCAATAAATCACACACTCGATATAAAAACAATACCTGCAAACAATAACTTCATTTTAATATGTAGAGCTTGCACCTGTCCGCTGTGAATTAAGTATGTTTTCGAGTAACATTAATTGTCAAGATTTTTTTTGTTATTATAAAATTTAAATTTTAATAAAAAGTTAATAAAGACTTAAAATTAATAAAACGTGTAAAAGTGCTCAGAATGTATTGTCTGTATTTAATATTCGATCACACATATTGATTAAGATTGAGTATTTCACAGAATGGAGTATATCTATAATTGGGAATATATCCCTTCAGTTTAAACAATATTAATTAATATCATTTTTAAAACCATTTTATGCATCAGTAGACATATAATGACAACAATAATGTAGTAAAGTTATGTTTTTCATTTTACCTCATATTGGAAACTAGTTTGATTGGATTTCAATTAGCATCAAAACTGAAATCTTTTATGTCAAATTCATTCTATAAATACTGCTTAAAATATTTTTTATCAAGATATAAATGATTTAAATAATATAAAAATGCGTCAGTTTATATTTCAGCCACAGAAATATGATGTCGTAATGAGAAAGATATGAGCGGGTCGGGATTTTGATACTTTGTTTCGATTTTTTATGTTTGATGAAAGCAATTTAGTATTGATTTAGGTTTGAGTTTAAATGTATAGTGGTATTTATATGAAATGGTATGTTGTGTAGTCGTCAATAAAGAAGTAAAAATATGATAGCAGTGGGCGGCTACCCCACCCATATATAACCCTCATAAGACAGACATACAGCCTGCTGCACCTCTCACCATAACTTCAAACACTTGACGACGATGCGTCTCCCCACACACCAATACACTACTAAGTCTTATATGGCCATCCTTATTGACTATTATCATAAAGCCTTAGGAGACCCTACACTTCTATACCTTGCAAACAGATATCGTGTATTGTTTTAATAGTCTTGTGAATACAACAAACACCTTTAATTAACAAGTTGGGCATGTGTCCGTAGAAAAAGTGTGGTTAACTTGTAAATCTTGGTCATGTGGTAGAACAACTGGTGACATATAAACTAAGTCCTTGTTTGTAGTGTTTGTGTTTGCCCCAGTTGCGATTGTTGCAATGAGCCGCTATAGCAATTAGTGCAATGCAGATAAGTTCCTAATGATGTGAATAAAGCCTTCATTTTTTATTATATGTACGAAAAGGAGGCGTAGTCTTGAGCGTATATTTTTATATTAAACGCATGATTTGTATTGTTATACACTGTTTTAAAATTGTTCAGTGGAACGAAGCTGTAAAGTTCTTAGACAATGCTGGCTTCTCGGGTAATAATTTTTGTTGCAAACCGATTGCTGCTCGCCAGCTGGTATGAGCAGTGGGTCCCGTAGTATCGTAGCTTTAGTCTCGTAGAGGAGGTTCATGATGTCTCCGGTAAATCTCCGATATTATCTCCTCGTAATATTGCTCTCTCTCCCTGAACACATATATTCGGCAACATCCAAAACATTCTCCGGCGGATATTTTTCCTCGGCGGACGGAAGTCACGGTGGGGAACTTCAATTATTATAAATATCGCTGAAATGTGGGTCAGTGGGGGCTGCATTTCCGTACAATTCTACCCTATCCACCACTTGAATTACTCACACTAACGGAACCTCCTACAATCACCCACTTCTCGTGCACACGATTTCGACCCGTCGCGTACTTTCGCTCGATTTGAAGATCTCATCTTGGCAAGCGTTTCGGGCAATACTCGTAACTTTCTCGCAACGAGTTTGTTTGTTGGAGAATTAAAGTCGACGGCGCCGCATATAAGACCGATGATGACACTTTTATGTTGACTCCTTGATGACCAACCACGTCAAAGCTATTCACTGTTTTCCCACACACAATGTGTAGTTACTTTATTTAATAAAATTACAAAGACAATGTTATATAAGTTGTGATTGAATTGGTCACTTTTATAGAATATGATAGTAGATTTCATACTAAAGAGTATTCTCTTGTGGCGTTTAATATCACTGCTTTCGGTGCACTACAAATATACATATAACTTTTAGAATTCATCTTGCGCGCTTGAAACGTATTCTGATAAAAATGGTGGTCGACTTCGATGAGAGGGTGAGAGGCTTTTTAAAGGGAAGTTCAATATAAGTATCGAGAGATGGAAAGAGGATGTCTGGTCGAGGGTGCGGGAGATGGAAAGGCAGGTCTCTGTCGTCGAGACAGCCGTCAATCGATTGTCAAGCCGTGTGTCCGTCTGAGGGTGGCGGGCGGTCGTGGGTGGAGGCACGGTGACTCCAGAAGTTGAGAAGGGGGGCGGCGGGTTGTCTGCATCTCACCCCAGTTGCAACGAGGTGGCTCGGCCAATCGATATGCCTTGGACATGATGGATGCCTCCCTTCTACTGATGGATGGCCGACCATACTTCTTGACTGACACCTGCCTGTACGACACATACACATAAATACGTCTATCCACTCCCCTGGCTTCTGGTTGAGAGCTTCTCATGCACTTTATCATCATATTCCACCTACAATGCTAATATTACTTCGATAAATTTATAGCAGCATTGTCTAGCCTGACAATTATTACATTTTTCATTAAATAGATTTATGGCCAATGAATAATCGAGCTATCAAGAAAATGTTAAAAATTAATAAAAACCATAATTTCATTGTAAATATAAATATTGAATTGGTTTATACCTCAGAGTAAGGAAATAATAGAGTCACAATCAGTTTTAGGGAACTGAGAACGTCTTATTGTTCTCTATTTTTAAATATGATGTATACAAGTGGAGGCGAGACAGAAGTATACTGCCGCGCCACCGCCTTCAAGTGGTATGAAACTACGAGGAAGCGAATTTCTCAGAAATTTCACGACCTGACGTACTATGTTCCAAAAGTATATTACTCATTTTTATTTGCAAAATTAAAAATTTAAACAAAATTTTATTAATTAATCCAATAATACCACATAACGACTACAAATATGAAATTATATCACAAATATATTAAATGATAATAAATATATAAAACGAAAAATTATTTATCTATTACCATATAATATGTATTTGAAATGGTTTTTAGGTATTAATATTATGAAATTCTAACAAGAATTAGAAATTTCACATTATTAATTGCGTTTGTTTTTGCAAGGTTTACACAGTGAAAGCGTAGACGATTCCTTAAAGTTAGTCTGCATTTGCATTTGATACGCAAGGTTGTTGTCTTATTGTTGAAATATTTTTTAATAATGGTTCATTGTGTAGTGAAATTTTTTGAATCCAAATTTATGAATAAAAAGAAGATATCTTTTTTCGGTGAGTACCTATATCTTAAAACATATTTTTTATGTAAAAAATTGCCTGTTTGACAAAAATAAATTATTAATTGATAATTTCATTACGATTCAAACTTACAATGAACTAACTTCATTCAAATTGGGTAGAAAAATCAAATGAATTCTCAAAAAACATATATAAAGAGTTTATTGTTGATTGACGTGTTTGGTAATTTAATACTCTATATGGATTAACCACGTGATTTCTATTACATAATTAATAATTCTTTATGTATATTTGATTTTATTAATAACGTTGTAATATTTCTTGGGCACCGGGTAGCATAAGCAGGCGCATACGATTAATAATCAGAATCGGCTTCACTATTTCATTCAAGTTAGTGTTTTCGCAATAACCAAATTCCAGACATCAGCAAACATGTTTGTGTGTTTTACCCAATGAACAAATCGCAATGGGGCAGTTACACTTGCTAGCATACATTTGTCAATGAATATAGCGACTATTTCACTCTAACATAGCGATTATTTTCGTATTTTACTAAATATATTTCGTTTTGATCAGCTGTATTATATTTAATAACATAGACTACATTAGGGATAAATCCAAAAAGTCCGAATTAAATAACGAACATGCTTAAATTATGGATGTAGATAATGTAAAAATTAATGTTTTTTCACTTATCTTTAAAAATAAGAATAATTAAGTTTTTAAATTTATTTATTATTTCAGGTGTAGCAAAAAATATTTTCGATTTAGAATCACTAATGAACGAGAACAATTTCTTAAAATATAAAAATCGCAATCTCAGAGGAATAATTTGAAGACTGAAAAAATGTAAAAAGTGTATTTTTCTTAGTAATATAATCGAGAACGTAACAGTCGACCAAAGAGACTGTATCGAATATTTAATTGATAATAATAAATTGTTAATTCATGTCCAAATAAAAGCATCAACAGGTAATTGCGTGCCATTAGAAGATGTAGATATTTTAAAATTGTCTCCTCTAGAAATTATAAATTTTTGTCATCGTCGACAAATCAAAAATAATACTTTGGATTCCGTGATAAATTTGACAGATATTTCCCATTTAAATTATGTTGAAAATAACAATTTCGTATCATGTATAGTGGAATATATTATCGGATTTGCTGTTAAATATTTGACTAAAATTGACTTGTAGTTTATGTTTAGATGCACTTGTGGGAAATAAATTGAATAATTACTCATGATGAATTTCTCAAAAAGATCGTGGTGGTTTAACTTATCCCTCACAAGATATTGTCAATGTATGCAAAGCTGCTGAAAACTGCGCTCTATCGATATCAATAATGTACTCATACAAAAATAAACTTATTGCTAACTAAGTGCTAAATATTTTTATAAATAAAAATTGTTTTGAGTCGTCGACATCCCACAATTTAAAATGTTCTCCATTAGAGTATCATTCAATACAACTAATTAAAATAATTTCTAATAAATACCTAGATATTCGACTACATTATCACACTTTTTTATTCTCCTAATATCCGTCTTTGAAATTTGTATAATAGATTAATTTTATTTAATAACTAATAGTTGATTTTATATTTGTAAATCTTATGTTTTTTATATTAAGTTATTATTGTTTGTATGTATTATTTATTATTATATATTATAGCATATATATTTTATTATTTTTATTTGTTACCTCCAACGCCACTGTATTTCTTATACTTATAAGTGTAAGTGTGGGGAGTGGGCGTGTATTTTATAACAACAAAAGACATTGGCGTTGTGACTCTATTTATTTTAATTACTCTAAGGTTTATACGACTTGGATGTATTTACAAAAATAACAATCTGAAGATTTAGTCTACCTAATTTTGATTAATCATCACCTGGTGAACTTGCCACGATGACCAAAAGTAATTTATCAAACATTAGAAATCTAAGAAGTTTAAATATATATATTGTAAAGTTATTGTATTTTAATTAAAGAGCCAAGCAATATAATTTCAGTCATAATGATTGTGGGTTATTATAAATATAGTACGGTAAGATATGACAGTAACTGATTAAAGGTTGTAAGGCGTTGACGTAACATGTATGCAGTGAATTATAAAGTGGACGTGGTGAAGGAACACTTCAAAGGCCCACATTGAACGGGGTTTGTCTGATGGATTCATACTAGGATAGATTGTGACAGTACTGTGATCTCACATTTATACTCTTCTTTTGGACCCGAGTCGAATCACAATCCTAAATCCTACGATAAATTAATAATATTATATTTTGCTCTTGGCCATGAAATTGTTTGATTTGAACGTGAGTTTAAAATTTATTTAAAAGAAACACATTGTGTGAATTGTAAAGGTTGAGTTGTGTTTATTTGGCAAAGCGCGGAACATGGTCGCCATAATTCACGACATTCAGTGACGTTTCGCCGACGTCCCACCCTGACGTAATCCACCCCCGAAAAGAAGAAGGCATGATTTACATCAAGTTTTTACAACACCCCTACCAAGAACAACAACACGTCAACTGTAACGTGAAATATGCGGAATTATGTAATTCCCCGCCGAGCTGAGATGGAGGTGTCTAGTTGCAGCAATGGGTGGTGGTGTTACCGGGGGGGCAAAGGGTTGATTCTAGTCAGAGTAGGCGGAGATGGAGGACCTCTAACTTTGATTTATACAGTAAACACATAAATCTGGCTTCAGAGCGTCTGACGAGGCAACTGAAAGATGCTGGACTTTTTTCTCTTCAGCTCCGCCCGTCCGAAGACGTTGACACATCGGCACAGAAACTCTACAACTCTACTAATGCTAGCGTAAATATCGTACTTATTTTTTACGTCAATGTTTTAGTAGACATAGTTAATTTATTGAAAAAGACCCACTTTTAAATCACAATGTAAAGAAATGAGAACATCGTGTCAATTTAATTGTATGGAGTATGAACCATTGGCTTATGAAGTAGAATGTTTATTAAGTGTTGAAAATTATTGGGTTGAGCTTCCCTGAAGGGATCGTGTCTCGCAAGGGAGTGCCGTGGCGTGAAACACTTACATAAATTTGTCAAAGCTGCCGGGGAATTTTGAAACATGATGTTTATGTTTGATTCTTGCGACCCGACCCCCTGTCTTACACTGCTTCTTAACTTCTCACATTAACATTGAATATTATTTAATATTTTTTTTGTCCTTGTTTCAGGTAAGCTAATCATCACCATGCAAATTGCTGCACGGTAAGAACTTTGAATACGTTGAAAGTGTAAGCTCAATAGCGGTTAAGATTGTGAGAAAGCATAATCCTTTCGGAGGTGTTTTCTGGCAACGATCGTTTAATGTGTCGGGGAGTCACCCGCTGCTCGGGCATAATTTAAAATATATTGTAGTCAGGGTATTGTTAGTCGAATTTTATATAATACATATATCACGGAGACAATAGCCACAGCCGAAGAGCTCCTCGTCTGCATTTTACACATTCAATTACGAAAAAGCTCTAATGGCGAAAAAATAAGCGAACAATGCCAGTATTGTTTTTTATAAGCGCCCCTTCTCCGTAAAGATAATACACGCTGTGGGCGGGGTGACCAAGGGGCGGAGGTGGCCAGCACCCTATGAGACACAATGGACCTACCACCATGATTTACGTCTTAACCTCGTTTCATATTATGTTTTAACATGTCCGACCCTCACACGTTCACCCTTGCATCTATCCTATAAGATGATTGAATCCAAAATTTAATGCCGTGTAACGTCATATGAAGTCATCGAGGAAGGTTTGCTAGCTGTCGTAGCAAGCAGTGGGTCGGTGCCCTTCGTAGCGGTCGGCGACGGGCAAGGAAAAACTACACAGAATGGAATGATGAAAGGCCGTCGTGCGGTGGCATTTGAATGTGTGTATGGGGGGGTGAGACACCCCCCCCCGAGTGGTGTCCGCGGCCGCCTAGATTTATGACCGCCCCCGCCCACCCCAGAACACGCCAGGGCGGCAGCCCCGCCACCGCTTTTAATTATAATACTTTATAGCCCAATAAATCACGGCGAAATGTCCCGGGACCAGGGCGGCGGGCCACCCCTTTTTACTTTGAAGGATATCTGTTCAATTCTCGGCAGACGTAATATTTTACGGCGGAATTATGCATATAAGGGTGGGTGGATATCCACCCGCTACCACCTCACCATTCCGGTTACAGCTTTCCGTGATATCTACAATAAATGGCCCTGATATATGACGGAGTGCGTTCAAAAAAAATTGCTCCGTTTCATTTAATTATCGCTCAAAGTTTTGACAGCCACCCTCTCCGCCTCGTTCGGCAACCGACCGCCCTCAATTAATTTGTAAATTATTTGCACAATGTATATTAATTTAGATGATATGTTTATGAGACGCGTGTCGGACTAATTAAAATGTATGACATGTCTCATTATTTTGGCATGAAGACACTTTGGTAGTATAAGGCGCTTGCTTCATAAAATATATAGATAAAGACTGAAGGTGTAATATCGATTAGGTATCAGTTTGAGACAGCTTCGGTGGTCTTGGAGTCGTTATCGGTTAAAGGGAAGGCGAGTGTTGATGATCAGTGCATATAATCAATTCATCATGTGGCTACTGCGCTGCCCACATGGACACAACTCCTCCATCAGCTCCCATCGTCGGTGGTCTCTCGGTACTGTCTTGGTATTCCATAACGAACTGATTAATCGATGCATGGATCAACAGTTGACACTCTCTATTATTTACACGCCTCGATGATGGATCATTGCTATTTTTATATACCCGTAAGCGACATCGGCGTATGATGAGTGTTGAATTCAACGAGTCCTTCTAATTGAATTTCCTTGTAGTGGGCTCAAGAAATATTTGACATATTCCATCAAGGTGCAGTTCTGTTGCTATATACTTTTTTGTCTCACCTCAGTTACCTCTCCGATCCAAACATTCTGTACGACTTTTTAATACACTAATTATATTTATTACCCGAGTTAAACATGCATTGTTTTCAATAGTATGGTAATATCCCCACACAGTTGTGCTAAAAATTTTAAAAATATACACTTGTGTTTGTTTGTATACAATGGTGTGTGCGTGAGATAATGCCAATGTGTAGGTGTGATGTAGATTTAGTGACCTGCCTGATCATTTGCAAGAGTCCAAGAACACTTTATGGAACTGTTTCTCACAGGGCTTTGAAAAATATGTACCCGATTCAATAGGTTATTTTATGAAGAATAAAATATCACAGACACACTTAAGAACACACAAATAATAAATAAGCAGAATGATTTTAAAATGTATTGAGCATATTTTTTATCAATTTTTAATCGTAGTTCTAATTTTTCTAAATATATGATGTATGAATGGATTTCTCGGTAATTATGAAAGCCCTGAGTGGAGTTAAGGAGTAAGGTTTTGGTACAATTTATTGAAAGAGCAGGTCTCGGCCGCTCGCCGCTGTCCAACGTCAGATGCATATCTGCATAATTTATAGGGACAGTGTCGCGTCCTCGGCATTTTTTTACACTATACATCCTCAACAATTCTGCAAATTGAGTCTTTTCTTTTATACACCTAAACTAAACTAAGCCTCTCGTTAGCGGCCGTTTCGTAGTTATGTCACAGAATCGCAAGGCGCCTGCCGTAACAAGTGGATCGATCACATTTATTACAAATCAACATTTAATAAACAAAATATTTATAATCAATACACGAATATCAATCACATTAGGTAATAAGTCAAATTTACAAAAAATAATATTCCGAGACACAAATGAATGAATACCTTTCAGTTATTCATTTTCAGCCTGTTGTTATTAGGTACATTTAATTTCTACATAATAAAACACTCCTATCCCATATTATTTCATACCATGTATTTATGAATTAAATTTTTCAATACTATTAAGTTGATGTCCCCGATAATAAATATTGTTTACTAGTAGAAAATTAATTAAAATATTGAATGTTTAAATAGTATTTTTCAATACTCACTTTCTCATTCGTAATTGTGTAAAACTTATTCTCTGACAGTAGATTATAATATTTCTAGAAAATCTATCGATTTAATGGTAATGCTTATAGAGAATTTTAGAGATGAAAATTACACCCGCTAAAAATTAACCATTTAAAATATACCTACACATAAATAATGATTTTTTATATGTATATGATAATTAGTTAATATTCACGGAAGCCTGGTTAACTGATTGGTATTGATGAATATTAATGTGCCGATAAAACTCATGTCGAACACAACACGGCAGTCGAGAAAGCAACACGCGTTTTGTTTGTTTTTTTTATTATTTATTATTATCATACTTTATTATTTATTATAATTATCACTAATCAATAAGCACATGTCAGCTTATCATAACCATGTACTTTCTTTCCTGTGTCATTCGTGCTTTTCGCATCATAATATGTAATAAAATTATTTAGAGTATTTAGTTCTACAGTGCAAATAAAAAAAAATGGCTATTCATTCTTTAAAATATATTATTAACTAATAAATTTAAAGCTTTACCATTGTTCTCCTCATACTCTTAACAATTAATTGCATGAAAATGAGATTATGACTCAATAGTAACATAGCTAGCTGTTTGAAGAAACTGAAAATAAGGAAAAAAGAAACAGAAACCTAGATAATACGAAAATTATAGGCTGACTTACAAGTATGACGTTACGCACTTCCTTACTAATGTGGTTTAAATGCCAATTAAAAAAAATATAAGTTAGACATAAGGAAGTAAATATTAATTAAATTAATTTGATATTTTGGGATAATTTTTCGGTATACCTGTTTATTTATCTTAAGATCTTATGGACTATTTTGAAAAATAAAATAAAAATGAGCCGTTCGTGGAAATCTATATGTAGCCACAAACTAATCAAGCTATAGGACACACATTGCTGATGATTTATATATTTAAGTCAGTGGAGTCCATTGTGATAAGGCACGATAGTTAAGTGTACGTGTCTGTCTGTCCCTCTGGATATCTTGCTAATGAAAATACGTCAAAAATGCAGGGGATGGACGTTGAGGCCAGGTGATGAGATAGCGAAGACATGGAGCGAACGTTCGTGCATCCGGCGAGAATTGTGTATAAATAACAGGGAATAATCTATTTGGAGATCTTGGTGTGTCTCTCATGCGGTCGACTCAATAATTTATTGTTATAGCCGTAAGACGGATCGACCAGCCCTGAAACACCAATCGCCATATGTCTTTTCTGTCATCACCTTACTCCACCTCGTCCTCTTCTACAATACCCTGCTCTGGCCCTTTCGATCCTTGCCGAATTTCACCTTTTGTCTGCTGAAATTATTCGATAAGGCTCACAACAACGAGGATGCCTTCGTCCTTACAACCCTGACTGAGGCCAACAATCGAATTCCACTCACGACAGAACCGCCTCCTATACAATATGCTCAATCCGATACCTCACCGACATCCTACAATAAAACAAGTTTTACCAAAAATATATAGAAAGGGATGTATGACATTTGAGAAAATTTCAAACATTCCTACTATAAATTTTACTAGCCTTTATATAATAATATGTAGTAATCATAAAAGCGTTGCTTTATTTATACATCACAACATTTGTACCGGTTTACAGTGTAGACTTTTTACACTAATTAGTGCTCTAAAATAGATATACTGTAATAAATAGTAACTAGACGATTGAACGCGTTGGAATTTATACTGACGAAATTCAATTAAATATTATACGTTTCACTTTGACATTTTTTTTATAGTGAGCTTAATCATTTTACATCGTAGTCATCGAGTCGTGTCATTGGCTATAATAGTCACAGACAGTGTATCTATCGGTCAGTGGTCTGGCAAGTTTTTCACATAGCACATTAAATTCAAAGTCGTTTTATAAATATTCGAACAGGTGTCGATTGAAGTCTGATGGACACTAACTATTTTGCTATCTATAAATCAAGTACACTCTTTGTCTCGTAATCAACGGAGCGTCTAGCGTCGACAGAGACTATTGTATCTGATGTTCATGTAGTGTAGTACATTGTGTAGTCTTGGCTACAATGTCTATAAGTTTCATCACAGACTGCAACACTATGTGTCTTAGAAGAATCAAATCAAATATAAGTAATGTACAGTCTGCAAATAAAATAAGCAGGGCTAATAATGAGACGGTCGCACGCAGGAGTCGAGCTGGCCAGACCGAGAATTAATGAGGATCTGAAGTCGAAATATATGCTAATTGATCCTAATTTATGTTGGATGAGATAATTAAAGCCCGAATCCTTTATGTCTGAAGCGTTTTATTTACTCAGACCACACACTTCAATTAAAGTAATTTATTCAGACGAGGAATAAATAAAATTTACGTATTGAAATAGAAGTCTAGACCTAAGATGTGACAGTTCATCAAAGCTGGTCACACCCAAACAGATTTGGCGTTTGTCCAAGCTTTGACCTTTTCACATGCCGTTTTCTGAATATACAAACGAATTGTAATTATTGTCATAATAGCCAAGACAGATTTTGATGGATGGATGTGCAATTAGCGAAACTTAAAATGACTTAGCAGTAGTTATAGTACAGACATTTGCTGGCTTTATAATTATTTTCCAGCACGACAAGCACTGCGAAGCCAAGTTGGTAGGCATACGGATCGTGTGTCATTGGTCAATTATATCGTGAAAACAATAGAGCACGCAGTTGTATAGAGATGGTAGTTGTGAACAGAGATGGTCAGCAGGTGATAAGAGATTACCTCAAATGGTCAGGTGACTTCGCATTGTTTCCTTGATGTATGCACCAATATTCCACGATAACCCCCGCCATTATTTTAATTCACCCGATTCTTTCTACCCTCTTATCTTAAGCATTTATAAAGCCTTTCGTGGGAAAATGTGCTTATTTATGATAAGCTATGTCAAATATACCACCTAACTTAATAATATCAACCTTAATAATTCATAATTATTTGAATTTTATTTAAAGACACATAAATGTACGTAGATGATTTTTTGGTATATTTTTTTTATTTTGAGTGTCTTTAATATTAAGTAGTGTAGCTTAAACCCCGATTCTTAAAAATTAGAATAAAAAATATCCAGATTCATTTATATCCTTATCAATACGTTTTTCATTTTATTTAAATACATGGGGTGTGTCTTTTAATCAGAAGAGATGGAGTATCGCTAAAATATTATAATAAAATAGGTTTGATTTATTCTATTTACTACTATTTACATATTTTTATTTACATATTTTTAATCATTGAATTTCCATCTTATAAAATTTATAATTATGTGAGACTGCCTTACCTAATATGAATTTGCATGAAAATACCTCAGTATTCATCAGTATGTACATGAAAAATATAGATTGTGTTTCAGTACATCTAAATTAGACTTTTGCAACCATATCACTTGGAATGTGTGAATCTATTTTTTTGTGCTTTGAAAATGTCAGTGAAATTTTAAAATGATTATTTACACCAAATATATGCGACTTGTAGGTACACAATTGCCGGTATGCCATATAAGGACGGACAGTTGATTATTATTTAAATACATGTGATAATCTTTGTTTTCACATGTCGTGATTTGTTTTGTATTTATAGATCGATATAGTCGCGTGATGTCTCATTGTTTAGTCACCAAATATAAATCAATTATGTTTTATGCGGCGGTCGCGTGTGAAGTTGTTCGGCCGATTTCTTCTAATTAATTCGCCCGCTTCACACGATACGCATCTTTTTTACTATTTCAAATTTGGTCACTCAAATAAATGAGCCGACTTTGCTGCATGCCACGACTAACTTAATTCGATTTTCCACCTCACCTCTATGAAAGATTGAATAATTAACGAGATCGGAGATTTCCCCCAAAATATGAGGGTTGATTATTTATAATCATTAGTTATCATGAACATTTCTTTATTATTTTTGATTTGGTAATATTAATAAAATCGTCTTGATTCCGGTTTCCTTTATTTTAAGATGACATTCGCATAATTTAAACAAATTATATATTTCACTAAATTTAACTAACCAACAATTATTTTTATATTTAATGTATTTACTTGCATACATCTTACTTTTAATTTGTTTATCTAATGTCAAAGGCCTTCTTTATAAAATTAGAAACCTATTTAAAAGTCTAAAAATAAATGATGGATTTCTTTAAATTTCCTTATTACTAATATACATTCTTATAGAATAACTATGTTAAGTACGCATGACGTTTCTTGTGATAATTTGATATAGTTACATACACACGTAAATAAAAAATATTTTTGATTGAGTTTATTTGATTATTTGTTTATTAATCTAACAAATTTTATTACTCAAATAGTGTTAAAAAATATACTAATTATACCCTTACATTCCGAAAAAATCAGGTTTCTTAATGGGAAAACTCGGTACAGATTGTTGGAGAAAATTTGATTACCCTGAAACAATCCCTATATACCAGCGTGATAGCTCAGGGGATAAGACGCGTGACTACTAATACTGTGGTCATAGGTTCGAATCCCACTCAAGTCAAGAATTTTTAAAATTGATTTGATCGGTTATTACGACTGGGAGATCGGGAATAATATTAATAAAATCCCGATCGATCGTCTTGATCCAGGTTTACTCTGATTTCCCGGATTGTAAGGTAAATACCGAGGCGATTATTAAGTCGGGCAGAGCCGCTCTGTCGGTGACCTGTGTAACTAGTAATAGTTAAGATCACCGACAGACAATTAACACGTTGTTGTGTATAAATACCTCCTCAAAGAAAGCTCCATCAGAGATGTAGGTTCTCTGGTATTCCAGAAGACTGTGTTCTCTTAATAATAAAAAAAAAAAAAAAAAAAATCCCTATTTACCTGTCCAGACCCACAGGTGCATCATATTCTGAACTCGAATATATAATTTTATTACTAAAACTAAAAAACATATTTGAAGCAAAGATTGTCATTGAACTATGCATTTAATAACAAAAACAAACAAATTGATTAATAAACTATTTCGAACAGTTGGGTATGCAGATTACCTTTAAATTAGATTATGTAATATTTGATGGTAATAATATACAAATTAGTGTGTGTCAAGTAGCCGGATTAGTATAAAATGGCTGCCGGTTAAGGCTTGTGTATGCGGTTGGTCTTTTTTGTTGACATGGTCGGGGTCAGTGTGTTTTAATTGGTATCTAGGCGTTTAATTAGATGGATACTCAGGTGACATGTTTATTGACAGGTGAGCACATAATTTCATAGTTGTCTCACCATTAATCTACCGATGGAATGTTTGTGCTCCGTCCTTCTGCATAACGTATATGTCCTGCCGCCATATTATCTGATATATTATTCTACTTGGCCTCCGTTCCTCTAACCACCATCATAGTCATTAACGTTTACGATTTATTAAGTTCACGTTTTGCTCCAAGCCTCCAAATGCGGCAACTTCCAATATTAAGATACATATCAACGGCTTAAATGCTTCTCACTCATCTTTATTCCAACTCATATTGGCATATCGCAAATTCGGTATAAGGCAACATTCATTCTGATTACAAAGATATATATATATATATATATATATATTTATATATATATATATATATATATATATACATATATACATACACACATATATATATATATATATATATATATATATATATATATATATATATATATATATATATCCATTTTTATTTTAGAATTTTTCCATTATAAAATTATGGAATTTTTAATTGAAAGCATTCCGTTAATATAGAAATTTATTTTATTGACCATCCAATAATTTAATCAGTGGTGAATTAATTAAATTATATAATTAAGCAGGCATATTTACATACAATAGCTAAATTCTACAATCGACCGATTATATTACTGGTACAAAAAAAACAACCGATTTCAAATTCAATTGTGTATATTAAGTAGAAGTTACTTCATATCAGTGTACATTTTAAAACTCGAAATGTTTACATAAAATAATTATAGGTGTTTTGATTCAGCATGTGTATATTACCAAAACTGATATTATTTTTAAAAATAATGTGTAAATTTCAAATAATCCACTCAACTCAAATTTGGTTTTATCTAAACAAACTGTTATTTAGTTTTGTTAATATAGCTTTTATTGTTGTTATTATTTATTAATCTTCAAATTTGTAAATGGGTTTTTATTTTTTTTCCATTCTTTCTAAAATTTAATACTATTATTCATGTCAAATTTAAATAAAACATTCTCATGTTAGTTATAGGTGAAAATATTTATGTTTTGTTCTAACAATCATTGTAAAAACTTATGCATAATAAATAAATTGTAATATATATCTGGATATTTACCGATCTCATTAAAATTTGATCAAAATGGTCCAAATAATATTCTTTTCATAAGCCTTACAACCGTGGCTTATGATTTATTTTATTTCAGGTGCACTCAAATTATAATTATATCTTTGGCTGATGTACAATATAATGGAAGTAGTTGATGTTCTCTCACCTTGTTGCGCTCAATTGCGACGTTCTATAATATACAAGGCTTATAAATTCAGTATGCCAACATAGTTCAGATTTCGCTTCAAAGACATGTCTGACTGACACAATGTTTATGATGTTTGTTTGGTCATATTTCTAAAAGCGTGCAGTTATAAATATGCGAGGCGCGTGAACATCTTGTCAAAAAGGTGAATGTGATCTTTCACCGTGATTACATTTCTATACGATGATAAAAATATGGCGCTGAGACAAACAGACGATTTATCGGTGTACGATGGCAATTAATTTGAAAATTGTCAACAATTAGAGTTGGAAATGCGAAGACGACTCAATCGTGGAGACAATGAAACGGAGCGCGCATTAATAATGTATGAAACGATAAATCAACGGCTCAACTACGATGGATATTATACGGATAAACTTTATTCGGCGTATTGTTTATCCGGTTAGAATGACCTCAATTCGATGACATTCTTCGATTTGATATATTGCACAAATTATATTATTAAAAAACGTATACCTTTCATCTGAGAGAAGGATCCATTATATGTCTCCATTCAGTCTCGGGTTGTTCCTCCTCTCATATTTTAAAAGTTATTTTACAAAAGTCATATTCCTTATTTAATTGTACCCGTGTATGTGTGCCTCGAGGGGCTTTTACGAAATATAATTGGTGATCTTGAACTGATGGCGATTTATTTAAATGATATAGTTTAACTTAACCTATAGGACAGCTCTGCCCGATTAATAATCACTTAGTATTTAAATAAAAATCGAAGAAATTATTATTGAACCTGGAGCAAATAAAATTTAACTATTATTAAGATGGTTTTTATATATTTAGGTATAACAAAAAAGTCGTGTTGGAAGATTACGTTTATAAACTCAGTCCTGACAATTGTACACAATATCAGATAATGACTGCTCCTTTACAGAAGTTTTTTTTAAATAATATATTAAAGTATCCTCTTTTTCCATAGAGTGCAATGAAGCGATAAAGATAATTGTATAATATTTGATTTTTTTTTGTATCTTATATCTCTTTGTTACAGTATAAGTGTAATTTTAAGGATGCAGATACTATAATATAATATTCGCTCGACTTTGGCACATCTCTGATTATAACATAAAAATTATACTATAACCCTACAAGTCAAAAGAAATGTAAAAGGTTAACCAATCGCTTGTTAATAGAATTTTATTTTCAATTAATGTGCATATCATTAATGAGCATTTTTTTGTATTTCCAGGTAAGCACTATGATGTTGTTGTCGATGTCAATGTTGAAATAATTCAGGGTGCGTGTGAGTATTAGAAAATCGTTTAGTATGTATTGAAACTTTCTCAAGACGAAGTTACTGTTCTGGCATTGCGCCAAGTTTATACGAAATTAAATAATGTGTGAAGGTTTCGTGATATTATGGCAGTGTGGAGATGTTGAGATATGAGCTTGAACTAGCAAAGTTGGCGCTGCTAGCACAAGTTTTGTAGGTGGATGAAAAGTGTTGTAAGTCACAGGCATCAATCTAGTAGTGGCATGTGTTATGTGATAGAGCTTCCATATACACGATGGTCCTCCAGCTTGGTTATCTGTCGGTAACTGGATACGGGGCTGGTGTCTCATAAAGCTGCTCCGTGGTACAATATGCTTGTTGCCGACACTATCGCTTGTACATTTTATTGGCTAGTGCGGCCACTTATCGACTGCTACCGGACCTTGTATCTCTACAATACACCATAGTACATATATTCCATAATTAGTACCAACACTGACCTGCCATTTATGAACATTATACCGGCCTCACTTATCGCCTCACTTGCTGCTCAAATAAATTCGTTCCGTCCTGCAGCAGTCACCGTATTGAAAATACATTTCAGATTCAAAGCTCAGCTTGAATTATACTGTGATCATGTGAGTGAGGATATTTATTGTCACCTGTTACTGGAAAGCGTATGGAAACGTACTTTTCTTTTAGGATACCCAAATGTTTTCACAATTGTTAAGTTTAAAAAATATATACCGTGACTCCTTCCCTATTGACAGGATTTCCTTGAAGGGGTAGGCCAGGCCAGCTTGACCTTTACGGGAGAATATAATAGAGGTGGTTTCCCAGGCCACCACACAGTAATGAGTCCTTCAGATCTAGTTCGCTATATACACACGTTATATCTACCAGTGACACTTGTGGACACCGTTTTTGTCGGCGTCGTTAATCGAACCCGAGAGTCTCACTCACGAATCCATCACACTAACCATAAGACAGCTTAGTTTTTACTTTTAAAGAAGGGGTTTTTTCATATTGACTGTTGATTTTATTAAGTTTACTTCTAAACACACCATATAAAATTGTTGTTGACATATAACATGAGAATGTGTCAGTTTTATTAAAGTAGAATAAGCAAACATTAGAGAAAGAAGTACATTGAAATACTTCTTACTTGCTGTAACTTAATATATCGTCCTTTATTCAGGTTGTCTTATTCTTTTTTTTTATTCAATTGTGTTGCACCAAGATACAAATAATTTAAAAAGTACTTCTTACGTATTTATTTGTTCTAGTAGAGTCGTGAGTCTATCATCGTGGCTTGGTATAAAGAAGGGAGGTGGTTAATTGGTGAGAAGGACCATTACAGGAGTTCGATATCTGAAGAGTGGTTGTTCTGAGAATCGGTGATGTTTTATGACTGGTTATTGCGGTGTCCAACCTGCCATGAGGGATCGTAAAATTTTAATACGTCAAATTGGCGGTTTCACTCAGTTTAGGACTCGACAAATTATCCAAACAACTCGTCTAATGAGGAACACAATCTATCTTAGTTATGCCTCTATAAGGAGTATAAGAACGACAAAGCCTATTTTTTTATATTATGTTTATGTCATGAAGGATTTTTTTGGTATTTACTTTATTGGCGATCAATTGGATGACTGCGTTTGGCTTTACAATCCAGGAAATCAGAGTAAATCTGGATCGAAATTTTATTTAATTCGACCCCATTACCACAGTGTAGTCCACATGCCTTATATCTTAAGTTCCTCTGAAAATAATCATACGAGTTCATGTGTGATTCATTTTTAGGTCAAAATATTATTACTTTTAAATGTGCTCATAAATATTTAAATCATATTATTAGGCTGGTTTTGAAAGCAAATTAGTTTATATAGACTATTATGACGGCGGTATCGTTTTCTTCAGTTCATTTTAGGTGACAGAACTGAGGTGTCACATCCAATTAGTTGTCTGTATAATATTCAAATCTTAATTAAAAAGGGATCGTGAAATATTCTAATTTTGTCTATTAAAAATATGCAATGCTCAAAAAGGTGTGGTGTGTTTATATTTTGATACAAAACAAAAAAAGAGTTCGGACAGACAAGGTCTCGGGCAAAGTGTTTTCAGATTGAGTGAGCAATGTAACAACCACCACATGGACGGGTGGGCGGTGGTTTTAGTATTAGTGTGTGTGTGTATACAGTGATATTGTTGGTAGTATTAGTTGAGCGAGACTTGTATCGGCTGGAGCAACCTGATTGACGGCTGTCTTTAACGGATATATCCGTCACTCGAATAAACAGGGTTGCAACAAACTTTTATATCAATAAATTACATCCATCAATTAAGTACACTCGTCTAATTGACAACATGATTGTTCTTCAAAGGAAGAGTTATATTTTGCAATATTTATATTATTCACAAACAAAATAAACACATTATTCATTCACCAAAAAGAGGCACATCACAGGAACGGCATTTAAATAACTTAGTGTCGGGTACAACTGAGACAAAGATGAATTTGTCACTAAAGGTTTCGAGTAACGCTTTGGGCGCTGCTTTTACCGATTGTACTGTTTGTCTGTCACTTGTCAATCTTTTGAATAACATTACACCGTATTTCAATTAATATGGGAAAGTGTGTCATTAAAAGTTGATATATTAAAGGACAGCATTTTCATGATCATGTTTTTGTAAGAACAAACCTGTTGCTCTCGAGTGCCGGATTATCCAACGTCCAAGGGACTATAATTTTATTGTGGTCACAGCCTGCGTATGATTGAAGTATATGTATAATATGCGCATGTAGTAGTGATGTCCACGTTCCGATATATGAAAACAATACGCACGAAACTTCCATAGATATAAGTCGTAGGGTAAAACTCACAGATATTCGAGACACGACTCAATTTTTGCACCCAAGTAATTCAGCATATTCATTATCTCGGGTTCGCCCAGGTATAGCCCACATATGTTATAATCGTAATAATTGTATGATGACCTAATTTAGTAGTAAATATGCGTGGCATCCTTGCGGTCTGAGGATAATCATCCAGGCGGGCTGAGTGACCCTGATTGATTTTAGACGTTTGGATGTGAGCATTATCTGCGGCCACGTCAGACCGAAGTAATCCTGCAGGCAAAGAGGAGAACGGCTGAGATAAACCCAGGCCGGGGAATTAATATACCGTGAAATTGAAACAATCACCTGACCGCTTCATATGTTACATTACGTAACATACACACACCACACGGCAATTTTCATTTCGCTTGTCCACAATTTTCGCAGGAGGCAAGTGACCCCGCGATGGTGACTGACAGGCAGACAGACAGCTGAGGGGAGGAGGGTGACGGCTCGTCCAAACTGTCACGTCACCGGTGACAAGTGTCATCGCCAGACGTTCGTTAAATCTGCCACTCTCTCTTCTAGCAGTCCTCATCTTCTCGTTGTGTGCACTTTTAATTTTTATTGAAATTATATTAATAGTAAGACGTGTCGGTCGTTTTGCGCACTGTGAAGGGCAGAAGGATTCCTCATGTCCAGTCGACGAGCGGCAAATCTGATTTGACCGTGCTGAATATGACTGACGGCCTGACAGTTTCACCATCATCACAAGCATCAGTATCATGGCCATCATCGTATCATAGGGCTTAAGCAACCAAATGATATTACATGGACAGACAGCTAACCAACACATCCGTACCCATTAATAATCCCACAATCATATTTTCCATCTACATAAAATTATATTAGTTTACAAATATTTTAAATAAAACCTCATTTGATTCCCAAATTTTATATAACTACTACACAAATATGAACTCAAGGTGATTTTTTTGACTGAAACATTAAATAGCCGCCTTGTGGCCCAGTGGTAGTGTAACGGATTCGCGAGTGAAAACTCTCGGGTTCGATTCTGTCATTGCTGCGGCCTGGGAAACCATCTCTACTATATTCTCCCGTAAAGGCCAAGATGGCCTGGCCAACCCCTTATAAAGGACTCCCGTCAATAGGGAAGGCGTCAAGGTATTTATTTAAAGTGTATAGAGATAATCGTTAAAAACTGATTATTATGTCCTTTGACCTTGAATAACTAATAACCCGTCACCTGATTTTATTCGATTTTTCACACAACTTTTATAATACTAAAATAAAGGTGTTTACACAGCTTCTATGCTCAAATTCCGAGGATTGATCCTTTTTCATCCTAATTTGACTGGGCTACCAGTTATTCTTCATTCAGCCTTTAATTTTATCGGCGTGTGTTTAATAAATTATTACAAATTAAATGTTCATAAATTTATTATAAAACACAAACTATTCCTGCGTACTAATTTACTCGTTTTTGCGTGCTTGGATTAGTTTTCATCCTAAAATATGATGTATTAGTAAAATGTATGTGTGCGAGTTTAGTCGACATGTCAAATAGTGCGCGTCTAGGAACTTTCGAAATGACTACGCCAACATTGCTTTGTAGATAATATAAGCTCGCCGGTAAGGCTCGCAACTAGTATTTTAATTATAAGGTATCCTTCAGTTGTATGTAAATGCATAATATTAAAATGTGAATATAATGTGTAATGGTTAGTATATGTCCATGTCCGTCTGCCGTCAAGCCGTCACTCAGCATAGCTCAGCCTGTTATGCCTCCTCATCTTTTCGCGTACACCTTCTCGTATTAATTCCACGCCTATTTAAACCTCAAACAATGCCGCTTTTGTAATATTAAACAACAATATGAGAGATATTTAAATCGCCAAATTTGACGGCCACTGTTGAGGGATTCTGCGACAGCTTCTGCATTAAGGACATGCGAAGGTGAATGGACTATTTGAATGCAACATACATTTTTTACTGGTGGTTTGTCTCAATGACACTTAATAATATCATTGTTGTGACTATATCTTATCAAAAAAATTATAAACAGTTGGAATTTGAAATTTTTTTTATAATCCGGCATTATGCATTTTAAAAATTATCACTATGTATTTTCATGGAACGAATGATAATTTTGTAGTAGAAAAAAATAACAATAAAAAACTAGTCATTCAAATGTTAAATAGTACCTACTCTATCTAGTAAAAGTGAGTTATCAAAAGTTTTATTATTAAGTGGACAATGATCGACTACTGAATGGTTTTTGAGAGTTAAGTGATTTCAACAGCACGTGTTCAATGTCTTATTTTGACCGTTACTCTTCATTTTTCCACAAGAAATAAGAAAAGCTCGTTAAAGTGAGTCGATCTGTGATCTAGACCAGGATCTATTTCCGAATAGACTATATTTCAGTGTTGTTAGGACAAGATGGCGGTGTACCGTTGATATGTCCGTTCCGTATTTGTTTTGACTTCACAACTAGATTTATATGCACCACTCTCAACTCTACATCTGATATTTTCCTGCAATATTACTCTTTTAAAATAACCTTTCTTAATCCACGACAGTATTTATTAGATGCCCAGCCACATCGCTCAGCTATCCCGAAATAGGCAGTTTGATGACCGACGTCATAAGCTGCATACTTACATCGTTAAATAATAATAATATATAAAAATATGATTTTTTTTTAACTAATCAAATATGTATTTTATAAACACATTTTTTGTTATTTAAAAAAAATTGTATGCACTCTCGAAGCTTTATGTGTAGTTTTTAGAATCTACGTGTAAATTATGTAGTATTTTAATATATTTTTATTATACAATTTCTTTATTAAATATCATTTACATACAGTGTTTTATTAGATTTTACAATATTAAGTTTTTAATACGAAGTACAATCAATTGGTAATTAAAATAATTAATAAGTCATAACATAGTTTATGGGAAAAAATACAAAAACCCACATGTAGAACAACTAAAATATATTTAATACACAATAAATAGATAGAGACCGACAAAATCAAATGTGTTTGTGAAAAATTATATGATAAAGATTTTTTATGAAATGTCCCTTAAACATTTAGTCAGTGGTAATTTAAAGTTTCGCTTATGTGAAACATATCTGATTTTGTTTACATTCTGTATCAAGCAGTTAGTAGAGAAGTAAACCATTTTATTTTAATATATCTAGAACACTTATTATGTAGTCAAATAGGAAATAGACGTTAAGATTTTATTTTTTGGTCGAAAACAATACGAACATCCCTAAAAAATGTGTAAACCATATCGGTTTAGGCAACTCGCAGATTTTTTATTTTTTGATTGTTCAGCAAAAAAATTTGATTAAAAAATACACACACACACATTTTCTTACCTGAACTCTCATTAGTTTTTACAAAACCTAGGAGGAGGTATTATCTCCGGATCACCACAACTCTTAAAAAGGAATATCACACTATTAGAATATTAAATGTTCGGGCCTTTGAATTAATATCTCATTGCTTTATTCCAACTCAATTTATGATGTATGCAGTAGGCAATTCTAAAAGTATACTGTGTGTATGTTTGAGTGCATTATTGAATAATTTTTCTTATTGTTTGTCACGTTGAAGATAAGTTAAAGTATGTGTGAGAAAGGTGAAGATGGATATATTTATTTAGTGTACGAGCCGAGGGACAGACTGATGGAGTGACTGCCACCATGTCGTTGACAGCTCCTGCTGACACACCGGCCCTCTCAAATCATCACTTTTTACACATACATCTAGAAGAAAATAAATACTATCCCACTAATATAACTATCTGCTTATCTATAACACACCCGGAAATCCTTGAATTCCTTAAGACACCATAAAGCTTTTGGAAATATCCATGTAAGATAACAATTCACAGATCGATCAAAACAAACAATTACATAAAGGTACACACAGGAAACGACGGATAAGTTATAAATTGACTAATTGAAAAATAAAACCTTGATAAAAAATATAATAATATTTTTTACGAAAAGGATGCACCTTAACTGCAATTTTATTACTCGAGTAAAAATATAATTTTATATTGATATCTGATAACATGACTATCAAGTTTGACCTTTCGATTGGTCAAAGTTAGTCAATAAATAAATTGCCCTTTTTCACACATATTTAAAAAATGTTAATCAGTTCCAGTAAGTAATAACTTTATGATACAAACATTAAGACATTGATATAGACATTAGATATCGCATTGCATAAAATGAAGTTGTGTCAATTTCGTGAAGCTCGTGAATTGTGGCATTCTTCTCTCTTATTCGATAAAAGCATAAGTGTGTCTCCCTAATTCAACAAGTTTCTAGTCATCACTGAGAGTGGCTGTGACAATACGCGTGGCGATTAAAACGCAATAATATTTTAAACATCTTGAAGAAGTAGTCTTTTGTAAAAACTGAGCCTAGATGTATTTGAGTGTATGTTTGAGTCCATATGACATGTAGTAACAATGCATTTACCCATTTTACTGTGAAATATAACTGAAGATATGAAGAGAGATGTTTACAGAATAATGTTTGCCAGGTAACTCATGTTTTTGGCCACTTGATCCTCTTGAACTAACCACGCATTTACCCACTCATGCGATATCTTATGTTTTTTTATCGATGCGTTAAGATATTTTTTGTTGTTGTATTATTTATGTAATAATCTACTGTTTTACCCGATAATCAAATAAATTAGTCACGGAAATCGTGACCACGGATGTCATCACAAATGGTCATTTTTTCGATTGATTCGTCGCGTGGAGCACGAATTAAAAAAACCCACATCGTGAGTCACTGTGAACGCTGGTTATTTTTAAAAGTCTCGTGATTGTATTAGTTGTAATATTATCATAAAGTGAGTGTAAAGGTAGTGCAGGTGATGGAGAAGGTTCCATCCGGACAGTTTATTTCTCACAGGACGACACGTCAAGGATCAAATATTGATTGATTGATGTTTGCTTAGCTACGACATTAACATACCCATCAAATACTTTTATACCTGGATGGACTCTCATTCCCTTCGCACTGTTTTTATTGTCACACTGATATATCAGAATCAAACATTAAATTGATTCAAGACAGCTGTATATATACTTAATTTAATATGTCTTTTGTGAGATAGAATATAAAATATCGTTATGGTTATCTGAAAGTATGCGAAATGGGAACAAAACACAGCCGTTCGATAGTCCAAGCTGTCGTTGTCATGATTGATGGAGTATTCATACACTGTGACTTGACACCACTGCCTAAATAAAATACAATTTTAATGATAAATATTTCAAATACTCTAAAATCAGTTAAACAGTTACCAGCGTTTATAGCTCAGGGGATAAGACGAGTGGCTACAAATATTGTGTATGGGTTCAAATCCCGCTCAAGTCATTTTTTAAAATTGATTTGATCGGTTATTACGACTGCGGGATCGGGAATAATATTAATAAAATCCCGATCGATCGTCTTGATCCAGGTTGACTCTGTTTTCCTAGATTGTTTTAAGGTAAATACTGAGGCGATTATAAGGTCGTTGACTTGTCTAACTAGTAACAGTTAAGATCACCGACACATAATTAACACGTTGTGGTGTATAAAAATCCCTTTCAAAGAAAGCTCCATCAGAGATGTAGGTTCTCTGGTATTCCAGACGACTGTTTTCCCTTAATTATAATAATAATAAAAAATAACAGATGCAGGTATACCTTCATTGTGATATTACTTCATATAAAATATACGCACTGAAGACATTTGCATTGAAATGTCAAATCAACCTTTAGGTGAAGGATTACAGCTTGAATACATAAGTAACCTTTCAGTAATTGATTTTTTGTAGTTTCAGTAAATTTAAAGTTTTCCTCATAATGATTGTTTTAAAGATATCAATTTAGAAGTGGATAGGATGTATTGAGTGGAGTCAGTGGTCCTTCTGTCCGTCAGTCAGAGTGACAGGTGCTTTTATCGTGACTGTCTTGTCATTCATCACCTGGCCCTCATCTCTTACTCTTCGCTCTGGCTCTTCCTCTTCATCTTTATTTCATCCCCACTTCTAAGCTGGTTACACATTTTTTTTACCATTTAACACAAAAAAAACAAGTGCTCTCCTCATATCCGCTCAGCATTGACACATTCTATTCTGACGAAAAGCCTCTTTGTCTAACGGATGAATATATTCAACAGACCATAGAAAATTTTATCCTAAGTATAATATAAAATAAATTAACTACCTGTTGAATGTCATATAGTATACTAGATATATAAGCTCATAACTCAAATAAATATAACAATATATTTTATTTTTATATTTATGACGCATGTGTTAAAAGGTCTGTATGGTTTCTATTTATAATTCGGTTGAGCAGCAATTATAACCGTATTGTATTTTGGGCCTAAATAATTTAATCGTCAGCGATTGGAATATTTAAAGAATATACATATGTATATAAATCTTTAAGATAAATTTTCTCTAGAAAGTGATATAAAATTTTATTGTCACCATCTATATCATCCGAAAGACCGTTGGAGCTTTCTCTTCGAGCTTGTGTAAATATAAATTTAATATATGATATACTGGCGAAGATTTCGTTTTATTGAATAGCTTTTATGATATGCAAATTTGGAATAATATAAAAAACTACGGCCGAGATGATGGAATGGTTTAAATATGTCATGATATGCGATACGACTGGAATGTGACAAAAATGATTTAAATTTAATGAATGTTGATATTATATTAGATTAACTGTTTATTTTAACCTATAGATGACGTATTGTTGTGGGTCGCAAGAACATCCCCCAGTCGTGGACCACCAACACAATGTTTGCTCTTACGAGAATTATCAACGTCATTGTGTGTGTCATCGTGACATTAACTGTTCATGTCAATTCAATGAATTGAAAATTGACTAAAATATTATATCCTTTGTCTGTTATACAAAATATACAGGAGTGGGTTGTGAGTACCGCCCACAACTACCCATCAAACTATCACCTCACGTCACTAGATTTTCATTGACATTATCTCATCACACATATTAGCGCAGAAAAATGAATGCCAATCACGTATTTATTTAAAGGCTTTAACTGTTATTATTCATTATAAACAACACATAATGTATTTATAATATTTAAATGAGTTTACAAAGTTATATTACGGCAGACAATAGAGAACTGGTCACGAAAGATCGGACACAGTATGGTGACCGCCCCCTCAACTCGTCTTATCATTGCCAAGTAATAAATATAAACTCAGTACATCTACTATGACATTTACAATGCGAGTTGTATTATATTTTAAATATTTCATCCGTATTCCGATGCCAGTTGTATACTTTCATAATTCATCTATAATTTGTTTAGTTTTGAGGAAGCAGGCATAGACGGTGCATATTGTACATACTTTCTTTTTAGGCTATGTCAAACAAAGCTCGCGTGGCCACAGTCGAGAGCTTTTTGTTCTGATTTATTCTCTATTGTGTTTATCCACAAGCTGGTTGGTGTTTGTTCTGTGGTCACCACGTTTTAACACTCCTGACTGACCAAAAGCCACCGTCACTTCTGTACCATTGTCTTCGATACAAAAAATATGCCACATATTTTGCAACCTGATTCATTCTTTACCCGCTCAACATTAGGGCCACCGGAGATGAAATGGACGTTTCAAACAAATTCAGCAGAATATTCATATGAAATTATTACAATTTCTTTATTATGCATAAGTTTTTAAATTGATTGATAGAACAATACATCTTTGGAAATAGACTTAGGTGTACAGAGTGAATACATCTTTTTACCTATAACTAACATGAGAATGTTTTATTGAAATTTGACATAAGTAATAGTACTTAATTATAGAAAGAATGGGATAAAAATAAATACCCATTTACAAATTTGAAGATTAATAAATAATAACAACGATAAAAGCAATATTACCAAAACAGTTACAAAATATAATGCTTAAAAACTAAATAACAATTTGATTGGGTAAAACCAAATTTGAGTTGAGTGGATTATTAGAAATTTTATTTTATTTTTAAAAATAAAATCAGTTTTGGAAGTTCATTGGTAAAATGAAATTATGTTTCCTCGAGGTATATTTGGTTTTATTTACATGTCTTATGATTGGGTTAGTCGGGAATTTAGTAATTTTAGTGTAATGTTTTTTACTCAAATCTGCGATATTTGCTTTGATCATTTTTAACTTAATGTCCTTGGACTTCTTTAAGAAATGTGCCAATTCATATGAAATAAAAAATAACATTCCCTATTGTCAAAGAATATTATTCTAGCTTCTATATATGAACTGTACCTATTTCCTTAGTACTACCGGCTAGTGAGTGTAATATGTCCGTACTGAGAAATATATTTAATAGGTATCGAACGAGTTGAATCTGACCGGATCGAGTCGGTGGTAAAATTTACTGCGAACTGGCGATAAAATGAGGCTGTCGAAGACGTAATAGGCGAGGCTTGCGGTTTAGCTTCTAAGAAATTTTGCAATGGGCATAGTGTGTAGCCTAAAGATATAGTGAGATAAGAAAGTAAGAGACATGGTCTGGTTGGTGTTGGAATGTAAGCAAACATATATACACATCGCACTTCCTATGCACTTGAGCATTGCCTCATTTGCATGTTACTTCAACCACGTTTAACGTATCAATTCAGATTGATCTGCTCCTCTAACATATACCATAGATACCGGCATACACGACTGAAGAGCGAAATGCCAAGCGAGAATGGAAATATACACAGCTTTGCTTCGCAATCTTGCACCGGTTTCCAGGAAGAATGCATAGTGTTCTCGTCGAAGATACACATTCGATCAATTATTATACTATCGCGAATATTGCGATACCAGATGAAGAGAGAAATCAATCTCCGGTTGTAAGGGTTAAGTTTATTTGTAGCGACGACGAGGGTCTGTCGAGATGTGACTGCATCAATATAAGACAGGCTCCAGTGACTGATTGAGTCGTCCACAGTTGTTTTGTTTTGAGGGTGGGTTTGAGGAGATGGTGGTTGAGGGTGAATCTTCTTTGATATGGGGCGGACCGGGTTGAGGAGGCCTTTGTCGTCTTTTATTTTGTTTTTGTTTCGACTTTATAGGAATTTATTGCCACCGTACTTTGTTATTCAAATTTTCTCTCGTTAAATACACCATCGTATACGCTGTAATAAAAAAATTAAAACCCCGATAACGTTTATAGTTAATATACATATAATTACATAGATTTTAAATTATTATTAGAATTTTAGCGGAGTGGGATATTATAATTAAGATTTAACTAAATGCTAATGAGACTGGTTTGAGAGCTATCATAAAATAATATTATAATTCAGAAGCACTAATTGATCACCGTTTCGCACCTATCGCTCTCGTGTATCGTCTGTTTTTTTCAAATTCAATGTCCCGATGACGGATGGCCCGTCTGAAATATGAGGTTGGATTATTTGTCAAGTGACCTCCTTTCCGATTATGACTTTGCTGTCTATATTTATTTTTTATTTTACCATGTCTGTCGCCTGATTGTCGCTCGCCCTTTGCATCAATCACTGAGCAACAAGTCCATCGATTAGTCGCTTCGACACCGCCCCATTTCTAAATTGAAGCCTTTCTCTTCTCACCGGTTTTCAATACTAAATTGATTGAGTTCCTGTTTTTGTAATTGTTTTCAATATTCACCTAATAAATATTATTATTTCCAAAGTTACCCGTCATCGTCCAGGTATTAATAGAGGGAATCGATAATAGTTGTATTTGATTTGTGCGTGCGTTGTATGTTTTTTTAGCTTTCTCGATATCGCGATGGTGACAGGCCACAACGACGAACCATCCATCAAGCTCTTATAAAATCTGACGAACATAAATCAATGACAGTACGACTTATTTCTATGGTCTTGTGTATCGGTATACAAAAATGATAATCGAGTGCGCCGCGACGCTCCCGGGGGGTATTTTTTAGTCGCTCTTTTTGACACACTCATCGTGAAATAGCACACTTCGCCAACTACAAATTGGGTCGATGAAAAAATACACACGTATTCACTCTGATACAAAATAAAACGACTCATGTTCAAGCGACCCTTTTATACAACAATTATGACTGACCTAACATGCAAAAAAGTGACTCTGGAACACAAAATACCACAATTTTAGTCTTTCATAATACTTGATTAAATTAACATCTAAAATCTTTATTTTACGTCACAAGAAGCGTTTTGTGAGAGGTTTTTAGACACAACAACGCTTTAATTTTCTGTCGGGGATCTTAAATATTACTAGTTACACAGGTCACCGACAGAGCGGCTCTGTCCGACTTAATAATCGCCTCAGTATTTACCTTACAATCCAGGAAATCAGAGTAAACCTAGATCAAGACGATCGATCGAAATTTTGTTAATATTATTCCCGATCTCCCAGTCGTAATAACTGAATAAATCAATTAAAATTTTTGACTTGACCGGGATTTGAACCTATGACCACAGTATTTGTAGCCACGCATCTTATCCCCTTAGCTATTACGCTGATATAAAGGAAAAAGAGATAAATATCCGATATAAAGACCACAGTTGATTTAAAGTCAAATGAAATATTTATTCATAATTAACTTGATATCTAAGGAACCTGACTAAATATCATACAATTGATATTATTTAAGTGACACCTTTACAACCAAGGGGAGATAATACAGTATATTTTAATTAATTACAAACAATCGGAAATATAAGGCTTCCTGCGTGATTTGCGAGTGTGTGTCCATTGTATTTAGACTTGAAAATTCATTAAATGTCGGCAAGGGCAAAGTGAGGGGGTGGAAGGCAACAAAGAAGGCGCTGAGTGAAGGGTGGTCTATGACTAATGATCATCGTTGATTGATGGAATGCATAGGTGAACTGTACTGTATATTATATTGTGGTATTTTTTGCCATATTATATGGAGTAGAAGAGCAGTTGGGGACCAGCCTCTTGTCCGAGATCATTAATCTTCTGATACGGCACTTAATGAATACGACATATCGTTATACTAGTCGAAGCCACATTTCATATTATTGACTCCCTTACAACCTGGCGAAAACCCTACACCAGGTGAGACTTGTATTTGTTATTCAAGTTTTGCATTATGTAAACCATTATCAATTTTACTGCGTGCGGTTATACATTGTTCTGATTATTTCATTTAAATTTTAAAAGAAACAAAGATGATTTACAGATTTCTACTTTGTATTTGTATGATAATGTTATATACAGGATGGACACATAAGCAGTGAGAATATTCGAACGAGATGGGATATTTCAAAAATTAAAATTATTTTAATGATAACTAATTAATTTTACAATTTGGCTCACCTGTTGGTGTTAAGTATATTTCTTTCATCTAACTGATAATATTTTTGCGATATCTTTCTTCCTTTAAAATGTTCTCACTGATTAATCAGTTCAGTACATTCTGAAAAATATGATTTATGATTATTTCAATTCATTAATTAGAAGGGCCGACTTCCCATATAATTTTATTAAAAAAATATAAAGTCTAAGTATAGGTTTATAAGATAATCTGTGGAAATTGAATTGAAAACAGTCACAATTTCCCCTTTGGAATATGAGTCTACATACGTTTATCAAGTGATTTTTTCGTCTGCATAAAAAGTCCTATGGCAAATATGTAAAACGAGCATGAATAATATAAGGGTTGTTTTGGGGTGTTGTCAAAAAGCATGTCGTATGAAATATTTAGTGTGGGTGTATAATGCTAGGTGTGAGGGGTCAAAATCTTATTTGGTGTCCACGTCGATTATCCTTGTAAACTACATATGACTTCTCATCTTATATGCCCACCGAGGCTCGCAGGGGTCGTCAAGGACTCGTTTTCTTTGATGAGCTTCTGCCGATCTCCCTATATACGCCCACCTGTTCAACCCTTAAGTTGACGCTTGCAAATTATGTTTGAAAATATACATTCTAACATAAGCATCTCACAAATGGATATTGAATTAATTTTTAAGAAATATTCCTGCTTCGAATATTTACTGTGTATTTAGAAACATAAGATTTTATGCCTTTCGTCTGTGTTGAAGATAAAGTGAGAGAGCACGAGAATGCTCATATTCGTCCCCTGTGAAGTGTAAACATCGAAAGAGCATCGGTCAGCTTTCCCGTAAATGGGGTGCAAATGTTTGCTTACTATATTAAAAATAAATATTGGGTTGTGTAACAAAATCCCTTTAGAATAATCCCACCGTCATTAATTTAATTTGTTTATCCCGAGCAGTTTGCCATTGGTAGTCAGATTTCAATAATTTACATCGTTGAATAAATATGTTAATAAAGGGTATTGTAATCTATTTTATTATTAAGAAATTAATGCTTAGTTGAAAATTTAAAATTCTTAAATAAACCTATTTGTATATTTTTGTGTGACGGAATTTTTATTAATATATTTGTATGAAAATTATTGATTCACAATAAGAATGTCCCTAACGGAAATGGGAAAGATATCGAAGTTTCCCCTAATATAAGGAAAGGGGATGGTGTAGTGGCCTTCAATCTGTGGTGTGCGGTCAGCGGTGATTGGGTGCAAATAAACGGAGCTACGGTAGCTACGCCGTAGGCAGCCCTCTACAGCGTAGATACCATAATGATATCAGCGGATCAAGACGTGAGCAAAATAGCGTAGCACTGGACGGTGTATGTCTCGTGTCAATCAGCAGACCTGCGCGTGACCTGCATGCTACAACCCTCTTCCCGTCAACCCTATTTCGACATACTCATATCGTAGACTACGAAGCGTCTTCGATTATATTCTTCGTGGGATTTAGACCGTGATATTGCACCTTATTGCTCTTGATATCCACCCATCTATTTTTCTGTAGTAATCTCCCATTCTTTTCATCATTATGTGAATAGCAAACTTCCTATGTCATATTACGGATTCGTAGAAATACTATAACCGAGTGACAATATTTAAAAAAAGTTGTTATCATAATCTGTAATTATTAATATATTCGGAAGGACTTAAGTATATAATATAAAAATGTTTTCTAATATACCTACGTAATAAATGTTTTGTTTTGGTATTAGGTATTATTTTTATATTCTAGATCAACCTTCACAATGTAAGTTCTAAGAAGGGTGGTGACGTCCACTCCTCCCTCCCTCAGGACCTGATTGCTTGGACAGCTTTGATTCCACTTGCGTAACTGTCTTATATTTTTACAAAACTGACAGCAATTCGACCAAAAACCGATATTCTCTTTTAATAATTGTTATGGTCAGTGTTGTGTTACAAAGTATTATTTTTTTCAATTCAATAAAACCGCTCACTATCAATGATTTTAGGATTGACTATTGAAAGTGGTGATATGTGTCGCAGTGGTTTTATTGGAAGTTTGGTGGCGTGGACGTGAATATAGCCAGTTTGAGTCATGCTCTTTGGAGAGGCTTTGTTTACGATATAACGGCCGTCGGTTGAGTAACGGCTTTTTGTCAATTGTAACGGGCTCGTTGGTGTATTCGTTTTGATACGTTTCACCGGGAATCACCTACCACTTTTTATTTATGAACAGGGCTAAACCTACCGTAGACACGTAGAGCCTCCCTCTATAATCGTATATCTCTCTCCGCACTCCTACCACAAATCAAAACCGCGAATGGACCGTGGAATGTTTTTTTCATCCGACAGAGCGATTGTTGTCGTTCCAGATTTATGACTAACGTGTATATTGCACTGACAACGCGTGTTCTCTAATCGTACCATTTTGAAGTGTTCTTTAATTATTCATACAACATACGAGAAAATAGCACTGATCAAAATTGACGTAGATTACGTTAAATCTCATTAATTTGTTTAATATTAGTTTACGATACACAATTTTGTTTTATACCGTTTTAAACGAGTATTGCAATGCATTTAGTGGTAGTTTTTGGTAGTACAGGATGATGACAGACCGCAACGTCCACAGTCCATCAACGTGTGGCTCGTATAACCTACCTATTTGTACCACCTGTCATATGCAACTCTTCCCACCGCCGATTATTTCCAAAATTATCATAATGAATTGTGGTCTACGAGTAGTGTGTATGTGGATCTCACTGCTGTCAATGTGGCTGTAAATGCCCTCTCCAAATTCATCACGCTAACCCACCCTCTTTGCCTGTCTTCTAAATTAAAAATATTGTGAATAATATAAATTTTTTAACTATAAAATATTCATACCATTTGGGTTGTAATTAATAAATTATTTTGGATTAAGAATTGATTTATGGATATTCAAATGTTGGAAGCAACACGTGATTGATGCGGTGATAACAGCAAGTGAGTAGTGGTTAATGGTTCAAAAATGAAGTCGTCTCTTGGAGTGATGTTGTGTTTGGTGAGTTAGTGAGTGAGTGAATGAAGCGGTCGATGGTGGTGGGCCACCCTTGACAGTTGACTGAGTGACAAATAGCCAACTGTGCTGGATGTTAGGGGTGGGTGGACGAAGGATAGGCGGCTAGAGGGCTGCTGACTGATGCGCCGTCATTTCACGTATGCTTTCAATCAACCTCGCCAACCATTTACGTGCCCAATCTTTTCGTTTGTTTTTATTCTCACGGTCTCGATATTTTTCGACTGTGATAGGAAATCTGAGTGTTTTTGGTTCAATGCTTTTGAAACTGTAACTGCTCTCGTCGGTGGTTGACGTCAGTAATTATTGTCGACAACTTGTCAATTAATTTAAGCAACCAAGTTGAAGACGAGCGACGTTTCCCAACACTACGATCCTATAACACTGTTACCATTATAATCTTGCATTATTATTGAGATATTAATTTTATCTAAAATTATTATATAATTTTTGTTTATTTCAATGGATTAATTACAGTAATATAATCTATATATTCACGTGTATGTGGATCTATTATATTTCATGATGCGTATCCCCATTATTTTGTAAAAGGTGTCCAGAGACAACAAACATTGAAGGTTTTTTGTTTATATTTTCCAAGGCGAAAATGCAATTATCCAGGCGCGTGTTAATAAAGGGATCGATCTATGGCGTAGCTGTACTCTGGTAGTATGGCGTAGCCGAGTCGTAGCACAGCCCGTCGTAGATAACAGGCGGTCATTGGAGCCCGGCTAACGATGTACCGTAGCTGGATATCTGTAGCATTAAAACCGTAATGTTAATTCACCGGTATTTATTCGCGCAGCTGCCGGATGGACACTTAAAAATAACGACACTGTGAGTACTGCCTCCTCTACTAACCAACCAACCCCAACCAGATAAGTTTGCTTACTGTGCCTTTGTTCTGTGTTCTCTTCCTTGCTCTGCTCCGATATTAAATAGATAAACTAGATTGTGACGCTCTTTCAAAAACCTTTCTCTTATATTTCCGTTTTTATTTATATTTTTTATTTTTGATGGAGAGATAATTATTTTATAAAATTTTGCTTAGCAGTATTTTGACGAATGAAAAAATGGTAATATATCATGTACGTGAGCTGTCTCGCAGTGCTCTTGTATCGATTGATATTGGAGCATAAGATGTGGGTTGTATTAGATTTGCAGTTTGTTCCTGGTTGGCCGGAGATATGGTGGGTGGTATGGGGTGAATAGTCATGATGGTGTTGGTCAAGGGGTGCCTCCTACCCAGGGGACATCTATTTGAGGAGGAGGTGCGCCGTCTGTACAGTGGAGAGAATACGCGCCAATTTCATTCTGTCCACGTTCTAATAATGACAGTCATAATTCGTTCAAAGTGTCCGTCCAGCAGGATGGTCGTCTCCCGTCTCCTCAGTACCAGAAGCTCCCACCCACTCTCCGGGATCTTCTTCTGTCTCCATACTTGAATTTTACATTGCCGCCCCCACCTTCACGCGTGTTCCTCTATAAGTCTAAACTGTTGTCGCTTTATGTTCTTTGTACGAAGGCGTATCTCGTAAATTTAACACATCTACAACATTTTACCTACATACTTCCTTTTTATCAACAACTACCTTAAAGGCTACTTGTAAAAGTCTGTGAATGCAACGCGACCGAACAAAACATACGCGACATACCCTCCTATACGACCACAAGATTTTAAATTATTTGTATAAACAAAATTAATGTCCAGTTTTAAAATAGATAAATGACCAAAAACTTTCATTAATTAATTAAACGTATATTATCTTTTACTATATATGAAAATTGTAGTTTGTAAAATATTTAATTTTTTCATTTTCTTTCCAGGTATGTCGAGTCTCTTATCATCATCCTTACTTGTGTCGAACGGTAACTATTTCAATTTAATTACTTCTATTATTACAACTTTTTTACTCGTACAAAAAAGCGGCGGAACAGTAGCACTGCTAATTGCAGAACAGATAATTGAAGTTGTAAAACTTAATCACGCGAATGCTCATCCAAACATACCAGCAATTGTCATTCGGTTAGTTCTGCTTTCAGCCGTCTGTTTCAAACAACCAGATGATAATTTTTATTCATTTCGTTTAAACTTAATAACTTAACTGCGATCAATATCTGTGTGTATATTATAAGTTAATGTAGGGGTGATTGTATATGGTATTGTTAAACAGGACAGTTGGTAAGGCAAGCCAAGTCAAGACAAGGCGATGTCCTTGTCATCATCACTGACACCAAGTGTCACCACAACTCTCATCCCTAAACAAGGAATACCCATGCCCACATCTCCGTGCAACTATCATACATACCTATTATATTCACACACTATCTTAGAATGTATTAAAAATTTACACTAATCATCAAAACTATTGTATTGGTACCGCATTATAAAAACTAGCAATCATATACGAGAGTTTGAATAGAATGTAAAGTCAAACTTTGTTTCAATTAGACCGAGAGGTAAGTTGGCGGAGGGTATTCAGGTGGGTCTTTTTTGACTCTAAATTTATTTCCAGTTGGGCTGTTTGATATTCAAGGATGGTGTGGGTGGGTATTCAGGTTGTATATAGAGTAGTAGTGTAACTTAATTAAAAGTGCATGGCGAGCATGTTGGTCGGTGAGTAGCGCGTGTGGCCACTGCGTCACCTTTGATTAAAACTGCACCATATCCAAGATGCCGTCTCAGACAAGCCTTCGCTTCTGTTGGTATATCCTCTTGCACTACTACCTTCTTTAGCTACATGGCTATTCCATTTGATAAGAGCCAAAAGAGGCGCCTTTGGGAATGCGCCCGCACTGATTCTGATTAAGAATTGATCGCACCATCTTCACATTTATTAAACTGGACCCCATTAATTGACCTTAATGTCGTCCCTGTACATAGGCATTTAATATCACCACATTTTAATTATAAATATGTGATACTACTACTGATTCGTATTCATTTATGTGCAGATCTATGATAATAGTGTTGCTGTCAAAACTATTATTGTCATGAAGGGTGCTGACCGCAAGGAAGCAGACTTGTCATGTGTACGTGACTAACCCTCAGACCAATGTCTTCACTAATTGATAATTTGCATGGGACGGGGCGGCTTGCACCTGTGAATCTCAATCCGATTATGCGGTTTTGTCTCAGTAGATCCGAGTCTGATTATAGAGTTTCTTCATAAAAATTCTATTGGCTATAGAGTCCAATTGGATGGTGGGAAGGGTTGCAGATGGGGGCTGTGCCGGGTCATCGGGGGTGGTTCGTTTGAAGGCAGAATCGTCAGAGAACGTCTGTCGCATTGCAATTGGCTCCAATCAGGAAAATGTCGTAGACTGCAGGACACGACGCTTCTGGTGCAACGTCCCCTTTATTAAGACACGCTCTTCATATCCAAGCAGTGCAGTGTGTATAAACATACATAGATTTAAGCTCACTTAGTTAGAAAGAACATGACGTATCATTAGTTTAATTCAGTCGTAAATTGGTGGTTAATCTCATTATTCAGAAAGATGCACTATAATGCCAATTCAAATGAATCTCGGAGTGGCGCAGGTATTATTGAATTAGTCATTTAGCGGTAAGAAAGTCTTTCTGTGTATGCACGCCAACCGTGACTGGCACTGAATGCCAAATGACCCTGTCAAACTTACGGAGAATTAAGAAGCTACGAGACTGCTATCCCCTTTTATTTATTCTTTTATCTGTCCTCTTCATACGTTAGTTAGTTAGTTACTTTTGCAGTGTTGTGCTTGCAATTTTGTGACATTATAATTACGCGACCAAAACTTTTGACGGACAACTTCACTGTCGTGTATTTTTCGAACACCGTATATTTTCGAACCGTAAAATTTAGATAGACATCTGCTGAAAGCGAACGAGACTTTTATACTCGAAGATTCAAGATAGTATTGTGCGTACAGGTGTTTCATATTGTTAATTAACGTTTGCTTTGGACAATATGCCGTTTTCGATAGACCGATGACCCTTTGTTCAGATGCACCTTGTAGTTTTTGTATGTATTAAGAACTTCATGTGTACATATTTTTATTTAATTAGAAATGTATGTAATTTATGTAATGTTGTATGTATTTTAAAATTTAAAAATATTACCTGCCTCATTTGAAGTGAAATCAGTTATCAGACATAAATTTTTATACCTGTAATAATTTGACTGCACTTCCATCGGAACTCGGTCCACCCATTAACCGAATCAAGTATGGAACGATCACATATATTTGAGCGTTGCATCGAGATGCTTTTGCAGAGTCAATCAAGTTTAAAATAATATAAATTGGGAGATGCGTGTCGGTTATCGAGAGGTCGCGAATATTTATTCACCCGGTCGAGATAAACGATATTTAAGAGTTTAGGTGGATGGGTTTCGTCGAATTTGTCGCCGGAGATAAGTGTAAATCTTGTCCATCGTAATAAACATACCGATTGGATATGGATACGAAGTAAAGGTCTATCTGAAAATTCGCTTCTCAAAATTAAAAGTGGCAGTGGTAAGAAGTGCAGCTTTCCTGTCCTGCCTAATGAGCTAAGAGATAAGGACACCGGCGATCCCAAATTAGCACACCTAATGTCTCTCACATTTCACATTTCTACTGTCGCATCACTTAAAATAAATTCTGGAATACTTATAATACCACTAATTTACTTTAATATATTTTAAACGTTACCAATTAAGTCCAAACGTATGATCTCTTTCATGTGTGGTTTATTTTATATGACATGCGTGCTGGCTGAGCATAATGTGTATGGGGGTCGGGGATGAGATGAGGAAGACTGGGGTTTTCTTATTGCGCATTCCTGTTTGTCGATGTCCGTTTTATATGCTAAATTTATTCTGCAATAACCCTGAACAAATCTCCAGACAGCTGACATCCCTCGTTCGACCCACCACAGCAATACAACCCAGCTATCCATATTCTGACTGATCTCACCCATTTTATTGCTTTCATTGTTTTTCCTACCAAACAAGTCATACATATATTATGTCACCGTTGTCCCAAGACGTAATAATATACAAACCAAGATTGGTACGTCACACTATTCAGATTAAATTCAGCGAGATGACAATGAAGTTGCGCTGTGCAGTATTGAGTGAAATACGTGACGAGTCTTATCTGACGTGCTGGCCTTTTTTATTAGTCTCCCTCTTTTATTTTATTTTCATTATTTCAACACTAATATTATACGCACGGTACGAACACAGCCTCCTGCGAATTTAATCCACGGAATAAATCGTCACATTTTATTGGACGTGGACAGATAGTGTTCAGTGTACGAATGTCAGATGGAAATAACACACATATTCCCAAACTCCGTCACCGATCATTCCCACACTCAATATAATAATATCGAAAATCGATAATTATTTTTCTATCTCAAATTAAACATCAATTAGGTCGTAATAAAAAATGGGACGTTTTAAAATAGTGTGTGCTTTAGTATCGTAATGTTGATATTATTGCTTCTGTAGGTTAGAATTGAAAAAAAAATCCATCGAATAGATTTACTTTATATCATATCCTGAATTGTGTGGTTTGCATATATTGGTGAAATCGGGTAAAGGATAGTTTTATAAAAAAAAAACTATTACATAAAATCAACTAATAATATAACCAGCGTAATAGCTCAGGGGATAAGAAGCGTGGCTACAAATACTGTGGTCATGGGTACAAATCCCACTCTAGTCAAGAATTTTTAAACTGATTTGATCGGTTATTCTGACTGGGAGATCGGGAATAATATTATTAAAATCCCGATCGATCGTCTCGATCCAGGTGTACTCTGATTTCCTGGATTGTAAGGTATATACTGAGGCGATTATTAAGTCGGGCAGAGCCGCTCTGTCGTTGGCCTGTGAAACTAGTAATAGTTAAGATCACCGACAGACAATTAACACGTTGTTGTGTATAAAAAACCCTCTCAAAAATACCCTTTTTAAAATAAAAGCTCCTCGGAGCTTAAATAAATAAATAAATATGTACATAAATATTGTTGTGCAAGTACTGTGTAGAGATTTGATCGATCCCACGTTAATCAACTAATTAATAATTATTTTGTTGGGATGTAGTGTTGTGGTATATTTGTTGTCAATCAGTGTTTGTATGGTGTGCAGAGGTGGACATGTGGTGTATATGCATTTGTTCCTTTGCCTTTATCTTATCTAAGGAAGAAGGCGGGCAAAAGGACAAGAAGCCTCTGGCGATGCGTCAATGCCATCCTCTATCTAAACGGCCTCGCGACCATTCCATCAATAACGACCATCTACATAATTCTTACACCACTTCAATTTTTATCAAGACCCTAATGAAGCTGTGCCTCAAATCCCATATTCCTTATACTTACTATCGCCCGACCGATTGCTGACTTCCTTTAACTCGGGGAGGCTTTCACGCGGTCATATCATTACCCTGGGCGGCCTTTTCATCTCTTTAAATACGCTTCTTATCATCGAAATTTAATAATTTATTTGAATCCGTTTTCGCTCACATCGGGTAACCCCATTTGTGAAAACCTTTAAGTGGCGTGTAAGAAGTCCTCTCGTATTATGGTATTATTTTAAAATGACATCGAATGAATCAAAACTTCTGGAAATACTATCACGCGATCACCGAATGAATTTGTCACGACTTCAAAACTTCAAATAGAAAGTACTGTTGACTAATTGACTCATCGAGAGTTTTGCCAATATCGTGACTATTTGTCTCCGGACAATATGATAAAAGCCACCAGTTTTATAACTATACATTCAGTGTGTATTAATACAGTATTTTGGTGAATATGTCCCCCTTTTAATAATGTATAATAGAATGGACAGGCAGGCAGCTTATCAATTATACTGTCTTGTCGTCAGATGGACAGTGCCCCAAATCAATCATGTCTATCGATCATCTCCACACCAATAACAACACCACTAAACCACAATCATAATATATTTCAACTGTGTCTTCATCGACAGTATTAAATTTATAGTATGAATAAATTGAATGTATTGATTATGATTTGTAATGTCCATAAAATAATAGTGTGAAGCCTCATGATAAAATATTGGATCGCACCGGGCCGAAGCCTGTCGTCTAAATGTTTGTTTCCACATCTTTGAGCCATCAATCAATCATCCCCTTTGACAGTGGTCGAGAGAGACAGCTTTATGTGTAATAATGTCTATCTCTGTCGGTCGTATTAACTGTTGTACTGTATACTGAACTGGCACGACTCCATCACTTGTCACTGTTGACGTGTTCAGGGTATTTCAATCTAGCTACGCCATACCAAATGGACCGGGGACATGCTGAATCGGAAATATTACCCAAAAATAATATCACACAATATTTCCTATGGCAATAATTCATATCTCGATACTCGTATATTATTCACCTACGTGTACTATGCAAATTTAAGTTTTACGTTAATACGCATTACGTTCGTTGGTGACACGCAGGACACGCTACACCACAAATTTTTAATCCTACTTATATTAATAAAAAAATTTCAAGTTGCTTGACATTAGTCGAAAGGGCTACAAATCATCAAATAAATTGTAGTTCTATTTTTTTTAAAGAGAAAAAAATATAATCATATCAATTTGATTATATTACCGCTCTAAAGCAGGAATTGGAAATTTTTGAGTAGGCGATATTGGGGTGGTTGAGTGGGTGAACTAATGAAAACATCAGCAGATTATAATTATTGCTAATAAAATACCAATAGTTTAAGAATATTGATATATTGTTGATTTGTTACTATTATTAATTATTTACATATTATGCATTAGTTTTTACAATGATCGATAGAACAATACAACTTTGGAAATAGACTTAGGTGTTCAGGGTGTATAAATATTTTTACCTATAACTAACATGAGAATGTTTTATTTAAATCTGATTATAGAAAGAATGGAAAAAATAAAAACTTATTTACAAATTTGAAGATTAATTAATAATAACAACAATATAAGAAATATTCACAAAACAATTACAATTATTAATTATTTGTAAAATTATACAAGGTTGGGTTATCATCATGATTACAACCACTTCAGTTCAGTGATGAACCAAGGCTTCCCGCACCAGCATCTTCCACTTATTTCTATAAGGTTGGGTTATATTAAAGATATTTGTAGAAGCATTTTTGTAAATCCACATACATATAAGTCATCTGGTCTATGATAAGAGTTACATATTGAATTCAGTATATGGATAGATTTGATCTTGCAGTTGTCAGTTTAAGGTTGGTTTATAAGGCAATGTGGTTGTGGTGTTTGTTATACAGAGCGGTAGTCCGGTGCGGTACAAATTTATTAGGGACGATAGTAACCCGATAAAAGCCAGCCTCCGCTCCCAAACCAGCGACATTCGTGACGACTTCTCTTCTATTTTTGATCACAACAAAACACTTTATGCTACCCGCCATATATACCACACTATTGCCACCGGACAAACCTTCTGTTTCTATGTATGTATGCTAACTTATCTGGTGTCCGCATCTATTCGCTGCCGGCCGCTACTAATTTACCTAGTAACATTGTATCGATATTCCACAAGGAAGCCTTCAGCATAATGAAGTGTTAGTCGTCATTAAAGTAACGGCTCGGTTTTAATTGAATGGCTGTTTTATTATTTAGTAGTAATGCTCACGTTCTGCGGCGCGGTGAGTAATTCAGATTTGTTGATATCGTAATTGACTCTGAACTGCCAGTGTTGGAAGCACAGCCATACTTCGTGCCTCTCTACTTCAGATTATCTATGCGAGCGAGCCGAGGTGGAAATTAAAACGAACACCTGCTTTTCCATAATTAAAATGACCCTGTTACGAATCGAACGATTCTATTTGCAGCTGTGATGACTTGATTGCAATTAAGCTACCTATACAGGGTCATAAAGGTGTCGTAGTCCTCAATTAAGAGTATTGAAGGTGTTGTAAGAGGAATGTGATGGTGACCATGGCAGAAGAGTAGCAACAAGCATCTTATGGTAATGTGGTCGGAGAACAGCCCTCGTTGACCACCGCCGTATATTTGAACTTTGACGTCCAGTGCCGATGTCCATTGTGAAATCGAATAATAAATTCACCATTCAACGTATTTGTAAGTCTTGACCATACCACACCGGACTGTATTGTCTTCGGCTCACAATAATTCTATAAGCACGAGTCTATTTTTTATCAATATTAAAATATTTTAAAAAAATCTCTCAGATTATTATGTTTTCTTTTAATGTCTGTATTAACTATTTATTATCTAAAGAGTGTCCGAAATTAACGCACCGTGTAATTTTGATTAAAAATATAATATTTCTATTAAAATGTCTAAATTTCTAATTGATTCATAAAGTATAGGGCATTAGGTTATGTATACAATAGAAAATGGGGTAAAGGGGCGCTACAATACCTCCCATTTCCATTTTATATTATTGTGGTCAAATTTCATCGATATAGCTGTCAATTTCTTCTTCTAAGGTCATATTAATCGTGAGCTTGTTAAACCAAAATGCAGTTAAGCTCATTTATTGTAGATACATTTCATAAATAGCTTTATGATATATAAATAAATAAGTGTTTATAATTTTCATCTAAATTAGGCTTGCGTGAGTTTAAGTATGCATCAAATGTATTTAGAAAATACCTGTGATTGTATTTTCACTGTTTTGGAAATGCTTTAGTTATATTCACGTTGGTATTATTTAGTCCTTTCTGAAAATCTACACTTATGTATGCACCGTGATGTTTTTTACTTATATTTTGTAAATTCCTGTAAACACTTTGAATCTTGAATGAGCTTACTGACCAAGTGTGGGTGATTTAATGAACATGGTTTAGAGTAGAGTCCGGTGTATGGATATTTAGCATATGGATAATGTGGTGCAAGATGTCCAAGAAGTGTATGGGAGTAGTGGAGCAAGATGGTGTGGCATCCCATAGTGCCCCGGCATGGAGTTGACTTTATTTATACGGTCGGCGAGGACATCATTGCATTGCAAATGGCCAAGCACCGCCTCTGCACGAGCATGCAGGCTAAAATAGGCCCAAAGGCTACTACGTATACCTTGTATAATGGAATACTGAGTCACAGTTAGGAGGCGTACTCTTCTTACTCGGTTGACAGCTGAATACCCTCCTGGATGACTGCCTGCAGGAGTGGCGCGTCACCGTGCACTATGCTCTCACTACAACCATACAACAAACACTATTTACTATCATTACATACACTCTATTAAAATAAATTAATATCGTGTCGGTCGCGCCTTCTTGATTGCTCTTATATGTATACAACTTGTTTTTAATTGAAACTAAAATATTTTTATCGTAATTATGTAATGCCAGTACGATCATCAAAAAAATATACTAAAGGGGGCCTATAATAATAAAATAATTTACTATGACACTTTGTGAATCTTCCGTTATTATAATGAGTATTAGAGTGAATTAAGTTCAAATGAATAAACAACTATGTTGTCATAACTCCTAAGGTTGCTGACCGTATTTGCATCAACAAGAACTAATATTGTACACACGTCGTCATAATTTCTCAGGTTACTGACCGTGTGTGTCGCTTGAGGTTATGTTTCTGTTTACGAACTATTGTTGTTTTATGAATTCTATGACGTAGAATTAATATAATACAAATTCAAATCAGGCGGTCAATCACCTAATAAGTAAATAAGCAAGATTCTCAAACTTTTTAAAATAATAATTAAAAATTGAAAAGATTAACTAGCCGACTTAGAGCATTAAGAAAAGTGTGGTTGTGTTGCATTTAATTATTTTAAGTTGAATGAAAGACATGTGTATATATATAGAGGGTAAGAGGCCTCACACACAACTGAACGTGTGTGATCCCCCTTAGATTTGATCGGCTTTGCACTTGATTGAGATTTTTCTTAGACCAGCAGGGTGAGTACAGGGAAATGGTACATTATGCATGTTGGTGGTCATTATTCAAATGGGTGCTGATAAAAATCACGAGCATGGCGAGGTCATGTGTGCATCCCAAAAATGTACGCAACCGTGCCGATATGCAGCATTATCAGATGCTAAATACCTGAATACAATGCCGACGACCTGTCGCCAACAAGATACCAGGACCAACACTAATGCTTGTGCCATTAAATATCATTTACATTATGTTTAATTTCATCACAAAGAAATTAAAAATGATCTGTGATCAGTGAGCTTAAATGTGACAATCCAGGCTAAGGTAAAGATTTACCCAATACTACCAGTTTTGCCAATCTATTATAACCGTGCGTATTCTATCTCATGAATTTAATTCTGGCTTGCAATCGATAGGATCCTCTTGAGATATTTTTGGGGAGGTTTAGCTCCTCTGTGATAATGATGAAAATAAATTGTCCGTTGGCAGAAAGTGTCCATGTAAAAGGAATACGTAATAAGCATGGTGTATGTACGTATGTTGATCGATGGATATCAGAGATGGCTTGGTGCAGTACAGTACAAGTAAGCAATGTGTGTGCTTTGCAGACAATGGTGGAATAAATCAGTATAATTAGCCAGGTGAAGCCGGTCATTGGTCGAGCTGGTCTTCTCATACCCGCCTCTTAGTTACTGCTTTACTACATGCTCCTCCTACAACACAACCACTTTTTACCATTACCACCATATAAAGACTGACACTCACTACTCGTACTACTTCAATACTCCACCTGTTTGTATCTTATCTAGGAATCGAGAGCAGACCGAGTAGTCGGCTGAAATAGAGATGATTGAATCTCAACAAGGCGACCCGACCGGCCATTGCGCGGCCTTTTCATTTAATTGTAGGGCAAATACGCGGATTGTCTGATGGGGTGGCGGCTCGGCGGGTGTGTGGTGGGTGGTTAGGGTTGGCTCCACCGATAAGGCCAAGTTTTGAAGTCCCGTGAAGGAAAGTTGAAAGGCGCTGTCTTTTGTCTCACAAAGAATGCGATAAGAATAATTTATAGAGGGCAATCTTAATGAAGCGGGTGGGACGTGACTGCGCTGAACCGTTCGTTGCACCACCACCAAGCTATTTCGTCTGCACTCTTCTCCCATTGTTTCGCCGCAGATTTAATTGGATTTTTAAAGAAAACTCGATCGTGCAAGGATAATTACGAGCAGGAAACAGAGTTTCCAGGCCCTGGAAATCCTCCCCCATACTATTGACTCTCGATTGTCTTTCCGTTCAGATAAAAATGACCCCCCGTTCATATGAAATGAAATCCACCTTATTGATTTATCTCGTTTAATATAAAAAATATCTTGGACAAGGCATCAGTGGTAGTTTAGCGATTAATTGAGCACATGGTGTTGTATATCGTGTCTAATATTATTATACAAAGTCGGTTAGCAAATAAATAGCAGAGGTAGTGAATAGAGAAACGTCGTATTTCACGAATGAGCCGAAGACATTCACCTGTCCTTCTTCTAATCGTCGATAAATAACACCGTCGAGCCTTACCTACAACTGCAATAATTCATTCATTACACACGATTCTGCACTCTAGATGTATCTAATAAATACATTTACAATCTATACTTTATCTATTCAGAAGAGAACGTACTCATATTTAGCTGTGCTTAAAGACGTAGCAACCTATTGTATTAAATTACATACTTCGAATTGAATTGAAAAAAATGGACGATTTGGATTTTTCTTTAGTACTGTCGGCATATTACATATAGTCTTAGAAGTTTTGTTGATTGTGCTTTTATCTGGGAATAGTGTATATTGTTATCGCGATTTCAGAAAGGTTTGTTTTCCGTATAAAGTGTTTTAGATAAGCATTTACGTATTGCGTTCAGCTGTTGTGGGAGTAGAACCTTAGTCACTCACTTGCAGATGATTTGATATGCGGTTCGATACCAGACTTGAACAACTTTCATAATATTGTAGATAAATACATAAGCAGACATCCGGGTACTATTTTGCATTAATTTCATTATAACAAATATTGATGCCATAAGATGGACATATTCATATATTAGGTATGTTTTTAAAACAAGACTTTCAAGTCATTATAATTAAAGGATTAAACGATTGTAATGTATAAGAACACATACAATTTTTAAGGTATTATTAATTCCGAAAAATCACTCGGGGACCCTGCATTTGATAATCGGATCATTTATAAAAAGATTTGGATAATATGGATTTTTAGTACGCTTGGAATCTGGAATAAAAATTAATGAATCCAAAAATTATTTTGTAAATTATCCGCTCTTCTACGCCCAAAATTTTTCAAAAAATAAAATTAACCAGCTCTAATTGGGCCGCGAAATACAACAACAATTAATCAAACTAACTCTCGAATCACATTAAATATTAAGGACTGTTATCTATGATCTCTCTTTCTGATATTATTTCAATGCTTGCAGTTGTATAAAATAATATAAAATTTTCGTACAATCCAAGAACATAAAATAAAAATTAGGTATTGTTAATATGATTATAACATCAATGGGAAAAGAGCTGTAAAAAGTGTTTGAACTTAATATGTTAGAAAATTAATAGCCACCTATCTGTTAGATTGGGCCGTATTCAATATAATAGTGTGTTGGTGAGTCGTGTATGTACGAATAGTCTAGATCTTGGTAGTGTTGATGTACACGCATATTCATCACACGCACACACTCTCATTACACTTTATATTTTTATTTATCATATAAATACATATAATATTATTATATCATACTGGAGTACCACTAGAACATTACGGGGGATCCCAAGTCGCTGTGATGATAGTGCAGTACTCGTCAGTTATTATTATATTATATTAAATACGGCCCATTATGAATATAATAGAGCCGCCTTGTGGCCCAGTGGTTAGTGTAACGGATTCGTGAGTGAAGACTCCCGGGTTCGATTCACGGCACCGGAGTCACTTGGTAGATCTAGCTTAGCAAACTAGATCTTAAGTACTCATTGCTGTGTGGTGGCCTGGGAAACCATCTCTACTATATTATCCCGTAAAGGCCAAGGTGGCCTGGCCAACTCCTTATAAAGGGACTCCCGCCAATAGGGAAGGCGTCACGGTATATTTATAATATAATATATCAATTTATGATCAAGTGTCATATAAGGGCATCACACAGGAACGGTCAATGTATTGATGAAATCCATAGTCAAATAAATTTATGTCGAACTAATTTCTAAAAAAGGACGTATTTTATTTATGATGGATAAGCCTCATTCAGTTCGTTTAATCCACAATACATTAGATATTGATACAGGAAGCTGTCCGCTGGCAATAGTCGTAAATGTGGTCGGTAACGTGTTCCCATCACGTTCATATGATGCACCAGTCGAAATGTCAGAAGTGTTGATCTAGTGTTATTGGCCACGATGAAATAACTCAAGATCTTCTAGCCTGATCCGATCACGTCACATTTCACAATACCAGATTTATTCCCTGCTGCCATGTTTGCCGCTGAGCAAAGATCATAAGGGCTTCGGATAGCGATACTTGTAACTGCCTCTTCTCACGCGCTCGATCCTACTTTACAACCATAATGTTTAGTATCATCACATTCGCGTACGTGTAATATATTATTTCCATAGGTGTGTGTAGGCAATGAATGTAAAAGTAAGAATGATTCAAGTTAGTTAGTTGTGTTGTTGGTGTGGTCTGATGAAGTGACAGGTAAATACGTAATGAAGTGGGCACTGCGCGAAATGAAGACCATTCATCACGAAGATCCCGCAATTTTTCACAAAAGCCCAAAAAAACCACGCTAATTTACCACAGCCTTTGTTTTCACAACGGCAAACCAACCATAGTGTGTACCTACAATACAAGAATACGAGGAGTTTGTCACCACCATTTACAAGACCGACTCACCCTATTCTTTTTGTTCCTCTCCCAATTGATAATTATTCCCCTACAGTACTCAGTCTTCAAACAATATTCAAATATTTTTAAATATTATCACTTCTAATTTTTTACCTTAACCTACCTACAATCAAGAATTGATGGTAAAAGTAGAAAATTATGAATATATACAAAATTATTTAATAATATAGAAAAACAAACAAGATTAAATAGTGAAAAAAATAAGACACAGAAGGAATTATTATATGAAAATAACTACATTAAGCTATGTTGAGTATTTGTAATTAATTTGAATATGTATTAATTTTAAAAATATTTTAAAATATTATTTTTATAATTTTTTACCTTATATTACCTACAATTAGGAATCCATGGTAAAAGTAGCAAATTATTCAATAATATAGAAAAAATAACACGATTAAATAGTGAAACGAATAAGACACAAGATGAATAATTATATCAAAATAACTACATTTAGTTATGTTGAGTATTTGTAATTATATCATATTTCTTTATCAATTTTTAATATTTTCAATATGTATTAATTTGTGAAGAAGTTCAATAAATTCGTTTAATAAATTCAGTTTTATATTTATGATTAAAAGATATATTTATAGGGTTTTATTTCTAAATAAACTAAATAGTACATTATATTTATTCCTTTAAAAACATATTTTATGTAAATTGAGCGTCATATCGAGACATATTAGACATACTCGCGAGTCATATTAAACAATACATATTCTACTTTTAATATCTGCGAAGCACATTTACATATTTAATTTATATTTATAGTGTTGATATGGTGTGAGGTCACATTACAGGGTAGTGTGGAAGCATAGTAAAGCAGGGTGGTGTGGTGAGGGTTGATTAAGGAGACTGGCGACGTCGCCAAGGGTGGCTCCATCAGTCAGTCCTCAGTGGTCATTACTCCACGTGGGTTTTTTTCCAGGGCTAATCCCAACGATCACACGTGCTTATGGACAGCATCGCTCTTAGGCCCACCCTTCTCATTACAGACCTTTGATTTATCATTCACCTAGCAAACTTTCACAGGCCTCCATTGATATTGACTGACCCACCTCTTGATCTTATTTTTGCACCTGACTACAGCAATCTCGCCAACTCGCCCGTCGGAAATGGAGAATAATGAACTCTCGCCAAGTAACAGGTTGACCGATAGAAAGTAGAATTGTTGCAAAGGGGGAAAAATGGCCATCTGTTTCACACTAAACGAAAAAGACTCACCTCAACTGTTTGAATTTAGACTTCCCATAAATACACATAGAAGTATTAAATAGGTAAATACTTCAAATACATTGCTTAAACTCACATTCAAAAACCCTTCTCCGGAACATATCTTAAAGATATCCCCGACTCCGTTAAACTGCAAAGTATAGAATCAGTTGTCATAGATTTGAGCAAAAGGCATTTCAAGAAAATGACTGAATTCTCATCCAATCCATTAATACGTAATGTAGATAAAATTAATTATCATTCCAAAAAACGCAAGTTTAGACTGCAAGTGTTTGAGCTCATAAAGCTAATAGGTTTATTTTAATTTTGTTAAGCATCTCACATTGTAATTATTTATGTATGTCTGTTTTGTTTTATATATTTAATTTTTAATCATGAAATTAGTCACAAATGGCTTTTTGTATTTTTTCCCCCATATATTATAATGATTATTTTAATAAAATGTATTTTTCAAATTTATTACCCTCATGTAAAAATAAGTAAAAAGACCATATCTGTAGGCTTTATTTCATTCTTATTATGTATTGTATATATTTGATAAAGAAATTGTAAAACTAAACTCTAAATAAATTACTAAATATTTGTTTTTATTATAAAACTTGTTAAAAAGTGTTGTAATTATGATCCATATTACATAAGACTTTGTATGGTATTCACATATTATGTTTCTGATACTCCATAGTTTATATTCAGTAAATGTTTTCAGTCTTATTTTTTAATACTTGAGTAACTAATTTTACAGTTGACCTTTTAGCTGAAGCTACTTACATTTATCCGAGATTTAAATATTCATTTCTTAAAGACGCTCAAAATATAGAATACTTTTTTTAATCATAATTATTTTTTTACTGATTGATATCCAAAAATAGTAATTATTAGAATGATTATTTATTAATAACAGGAAATGTACTTATATCATGATGTTTTCTATTTTATCATTGTTATTTTTTGTTTAATGTAATCTACTTTTAATTTTTATTTTTGACAACCTCTGATAATGTAATCTTAGCGTCTTAATGTATAAACATATTTTAAAATTAAAATTTGGTTTACTCCAGAGAATCGTCTTATCGAAGTTAGAGTGTAGAGCAATGCACGATGAGAGTTCGATGTTTGTTGTATGGGGAATTAGAAACCGAATCAATCAAAGCATATCTGATGGTTGTTGCAGAAGGATAAATTGTAAACGGAGTCGTTTATCTTAGAGTTGATAATTTCGGTGTCTAAGTTGTTGAAGTTTTAATATCCTCAGCTCTTCCGTCATGTATTGGTTTATAAGGCCAGAAGTCTCTAGGGTGGTTGTTTCTAAATAAAGTTTACGCCATAATTTCCTCCTGTCGCTATCCCACTGAACACGCCTATAGGTAAGTAGGTATATTATTTTCCTCACTGATCACTACTCCACATTGGTTTGCCCACCTAATCAAACCTATACTCGAGAGATTACTCTTTTTGTATCGGCGGCGTAGGATATTGCATGCAACCTATTAATCTTTCGAGATACAAAGTTATTAAAGAGTGTATTGATGATGAATTGAAGAGTGCACCGGTGCATCGGTGGGAGTTATGAGGTGTGAGGTCAAATCAATGCTAGAAGCTACTTTCTTAGAGGTTTGCACGTTGAACTATCCTGGCTGGAGAGTGAAGAAATACAGATTTCGACTGGAGGACTACGTGCATCGATTCTTAATGATACCATCAAAAGATTTACAAACTTTGAATTTCGACATGCATTTTCAAGCAGGCCAATATGAACATGTCACGTTGTGTCGAATGCAATGATTTGTTAGAACAGACCAAATACTATAAACATGTTTTCAAATTAATATGCCGATGTGGCAGATAATCAGACCTACTGTCAATATGGAAGCTGCTCTGCCTGACAAACATGTCATCATTGAATCTGTTGTGTTTTTAGATTATTGATCGTTTGTTCGTAATCAATGGATTGTGTCCTGCGTCCATTCGATAGTGATTATTTTACTTTATGCGTTTCCATGATTTGTATAATGTGATGGTCACAGGAAAATTAAGTCAATCTGTTATCAAATTAAGTGTTTCAGGAAAGAGAACGTGTTTTAATTTTTTAATGACTAAATCAATTATTTAACATCTAACATATCGAAATCATTTTTTTTTAAAGAACCTACTCAGATAAGAAAACGGACGACTCTGATAATTTTTTGATTCGATCTTTTTTGTTTTTAGATTTTTTTATATTTAGGATTCATAATATTGACTATATCAATTGCATATATAATTTTTTTTATTAATAGAAAACAGTTACCTACATCTGTGATGGAGCTTTTATATACACAACAACGTGTTAATTATCTGTCAGTAATCCTAACTATTACTAGTTACACAGGTCACCGACAGAGCAGCTCTGTCTGACTTAATAATCACCCAAGTATTTACCTTACAATCCAGGAAATCAGTGTAAACCTGGATCAAGACGATCAATCGGGATTTTATTAATATTATTCCCGATCTCCCAGTCGTAATAACCGATCGGGATTTGAACCTATGACTACAGTATTTGTAGCCACGCGTCTTATCGCCTATTACGCTGGTTGACCTAAATTACATTCTATACGAATTGAATCCGTTTTTTATTTGAATTTATATGAAATAAGGTGTGTGAATCATTGATTTATCCACTTATTGTTCAGCCCCTTTGATGCTTTCATATTAAATGTTCGAGGCATTGACGGCAAAGCAATTAAGATGGCGTCGCTTTTTGCGCGTCTCATACGCGTATTTTGCTCAATGATAAAAAGGCCCGAGGGTGCTCCGATAGCTTAATGCACGTGGTTATAGGTAGTAAAGCTAGTAATTAGCTTAGAAGCCTGAGGCCAGGTGATTGAGCCACAACAACGACCATCTTTTGTGACTTTATAAGACGGTGACAGACTCGATGAACGCTTCATTAGTTTACACATACTTCAAACAACCTCTTTGTACTTTGTACTGATATCGTGATCTTAATTAATACTCACACATCTGCTAATTAAAACGGGACTGGTATATCAAATTAATAGAATAAGACATCAAGGATAATGTACGATTTGTTTTTGTCAATTCTAATGGACTATGGTTATTACGAGAAAACCCAAAACCAATGATTATAATGAAATGCCGCAATTACGAGCATATTAATAAAGAATATAATGTAATCGTTTAAGGATCTTCGAATTACTCATATCTAAAGAATTTTATATTTTAATGGTTAAAGAATGCAATAGTGAGAGTTGAGCGGCGTTGATAACTTTGTAGTGCATTTTTCTAAGATACTCGGTAGTTATTTTGTGATGTTTGATGACAAACACCAAGTTAGTCGGATTCTTTTGTTGTCTTATCTCGAGGAACTGTATCCACTTTAATACAGAAAGATAAGCTGCACAATAAATCCAATCATGTTGAAATATTCCAAGAAAACTACACATATTCAACCCGTAATTACTCTGCACATATTTACAGAGCGATTATGACGCAAGTGAAGATTATCTGCACGGTTTCGGTTAAAACGATATGATTTAGAAGTCATAAAGTCGGCTATTGTATTGTATTTTTAGAGGAAGCCGCTTGTGTGTTCTACATTTCAACACTGCAATAATATTTAAAGAAGTCGGGCTCAGAAGAATCGCGCTAATCTTCTCGATTATGTTTGCTTATCCTACACGCAAATTTGTTTTGGAATGTTTACGCGGAACACCGGCAGACGATTGTTTAATAAGTAAATATTAACAAGTTCTTGTTTTGTTGTTACAGAGGAAGATTGCAGTCCTGAAGATGAGGGTGGTAGTCCTCGCGAGGATGGAGCCGGTGAAGAAGCTGTTGATGGAGACGAAGGAGCTCCAGATCCTGAAGCTGGAGACAAAGAAGATGATCGTGCAAACCATCACGACAATGACCACGACATTGAGCACAGCATCCCGGCTACTTTGATCCAGGACCCCAATGTTGAAAGGTTTGTTACACAACTTATTTCACAAATTGTATAAATAATATCAATCTCAATCAAATACTATTTAAAAAAGTATTCTAAATAAATATCGCGACGCCTTCCATATTGACGGGAGTCCCTTTGTAAGGGGTTTGCCAGACCACCATAGCCTTTACGGGAGAATATAGTAGAGGTGGTTTCCCAGGCCTCCACACAGCAATGAGTACTTTAGATCTAGTAGATCTACCAAGTGCCTTCAGATCTAGTAAAATGGTATATACATATATGTATATTAAATAATATTGATTGGTCCAGGATTTGAACCCACCTCACAAATTAATTCATTACAAGTTATGTAGAGAAAAATATGTAGGTACAATATTTCTCATTAATACAAATAAATTATTTTTGTTGAAACACACATTCAGTCCATTTGGTCGGTGGATACGAATTAATTTGTTTTGTTCAAATAATAATTTTTAATTGAAAATGCCAAACTTAGAATTAATCAACTCATCCACTATATTTAAATTATATAATCTCAATCGCAGCCTAAGTTATTAAATTATCCCTATTAGAAATACATTTTACATATTTTTTTTCCATATTATGCATGATAATCGATTTTTACTTTTTATGATAAATTTTCGAGTTTTCAAAAAACTTTATATAATATTCCCAGTTTTAGTATTGGGATGTACAAAGAACTTACTGTAGCAATTAGTAAAAATTAATTAATTCATATAATATTTTTGTGAAATCAGTTGAACCAATCAGAGATTTTACATACTTTAACATTATATTATATAAGTGTATTAAAGTGAAATAATTCTGAAAAAAAAAATGAATTAACCTCAACATACCAATCATCTCAGGCAGGACTCAAACCTGCAATACCATACCAAAAAGAGGGATTTTTTTAAATTTAGAGATTTTTGATCGAATTTTATTTTTGGTAATATTTAGATAGAGTATTATTTAAATGTATTTAATAGTTTTATTTTAACGAGAGAGTACGATGTCATTACGGCTGAGAGGTTTGAGTAATAATTGTAATATTAGTGTGTGTTTAATATGTATTTGGAGTTGTGAAGGTGTTTTCGGTTGCCTCTTTTATCCTCGCCTCAATTCTGACAGATTTACGACGACGTCTACTAATAAATTTACTAAAACCTTGTGTCTTTTATCAACATCAAAATATCATTACTACAAGAGTAGAACTGCTCTATGAACCAGTCAGAGTCTAGTCGACAATCTTATTATTTACACAACACTACTTTTTTAGTAACGACTACCTAATACTACAGAATGTCACGAAGATAATAAAGAGTTTCCATCATTTTACTTTGTACTTTGTATTTCTCAATTTTATATAAAAATGTTGAGTAAGGACTACTATACGTTATTAATATCGTTGAAAATTGACCTATAAAATAAACATGTGTGTAGGCGTTGCGAAAAACATTTTTATTTATATAACAAATATTTCCATTAATAATTTGAATTAAATAAATAAACACTCCAAAATCTAATGCACTGTTATATATCAGGTTATTAAAGGTGTTTCTTTAATGCAAAAAAAATTATTTAGTTACACTTGAAATTGATTGTCCCAATAATTGTTTCTTTTTCACAGATGACTCAAGTGTTTTTTTTATTATATAGTTAACCTTTGATTTAAATCGTACTCAAAAATAATCTTTTATGGAACGAGAGTGAAGTAAAAAAATATAAGATGGTTGGTATGAGTTTTTTTTTTTAGGTTCTAATTACGTGAAAAATTTATTGAGACGATATATTAATTATATACATATTTTTCAAAGTAAGACGTGAACCAGTGATATAATATCGCAGAATTTATTTTTAGTTGTTTTATCAGATTTGACGCTATATAATTTTCTTAACGCTTCAGGAATTACAACAAAATTGGATTAAATAAAACTACGTATTATTTAACAGGATTCCATTTTTCGAACAAATATTCCCGAAACCGATGTTGTGTATATTTTCCGGAAAATTATAATGATTTTATTTTTATTGTTTTTTTTCCCCGCAGACGTACATATTCTTTAGAATCATTATTTTATATAACCATAATAGTGGACAATTAAATGTATTAACAACCAAATATTACAACTTAGGTTTATGAGAATGAATTACAACTCACATTTCAAAAATAAAACTGCATTTGGGAGCTCTTGATTCTGAATGTCTCATATATTGGAAGGATATTTATATATATTTAATATTTAATAATAATTTGTTTTTTATTTTTGCGTCACGTCATGAGGCCTCCTTGGGCAGCTGCCACGTATATTCTGAATACGGTTTTTACTGTAAACATTTCGGCGAGTCATGGCTCCAATAGTTTGTGAACGTAAATAGAATTGCCGTTTAATTCTATCCAATAACTGACGACTTTTTATTTTATAACAAATAGATATAAACATGATATAAAGTAGCTAAATGCGTGGTTAGTTCAAGTGGACCAAGTGGCCAAAAACATGAGTTACCTGGCAAACATTATACTGTAAACATCTCTCTTCATATCTTCAGTTATATTTCACAGTAAAATGGGTAAATGCATTGTTACTACATGTCATATGGACTCAAACATACACTCAAATACATCTAGGCTCAGTTTTTTACCAAAGACTACTTCTTTAACATGTTTAAAATATTATTGCGTTTTAATCACAAAAGTATTGTCACAGCCACACTCAGAAACGTGTAGAGTAAGGGATACACACTTATGCCTTAATCATAGATATAAACATTAGTTATCGCATTGCATATAAATAATTCGTGTATCCCTCGTATTGTTGCACTCTTTTCTCCTATTCGATAAAGGCATAAGTGTGTCTCCCTCACTCAGCACATTTCTAGTGACCACTGAGAGTGGTTGTGACAATACTTTGGCGATAATATTTTAAACATCTTAAAGAAGTAGTCTTTGGTAAAAACTGAGCCTAGATCTATTTGAGTCCATATGACAAGTAGTAACAATGCATTTACCCATTTTACTGTGAAATATAACTGAAGATATGAAGAGAGATGTTTACAGTATAATGTTTGCCAGGTAAGTAATGTCTTTGGCCACTTGATCCACTTGAACTAAACACGCATTTAGCCACTCATGCGATATCTTATGTTTAGTATTATTCATAAGATGTTTGTTATTGGTGATAATTGTGATTGATTGAGTGGTGTGATGAGTTTAGTTGCATCCCCCGTGAGTGTGTGTGTGTGTGTGTGTGAGGGTGCGCGCGCTGATAGGCCAGAGGGGCGGGGAGGAGGAGGCGCACTAGTATAGCGGGCCGTGGTGGGGGAGGGGGAGGGGGACACTGACACGGCCGGCAGTCATTGCATCGTGGGCTGTCGAGACCTGAGGACGTGTACTTGTACTCCATAAACCTTCAACACTCACGATACTATGTCTGACACAAACACATTATAATCACGATACATTACGAACACACACCAAAATTGATCTCTACGCTATGATTGTTGAGTGCGACAGACTCTTGCAGGCCACCAAAAGGTATTTATTTATTGCACTATCAACACTAAATCACTTTTATCAACACTTTATACAACTCCAATACACGATCTATTTATTATTAGTGTATTGTCATAAGTCCTATATGTACACATTTTGCTTTAAAGTATATTAAAACACATAAAAATCCCCCACTCTTCGGCTGTCGGTATTGATAAACAATTTAAAAGTGACGCCTCTCTACACTACCGCCATCTGCCGTCAAATAGTATTAACACAACAAACACCATGCTTTTCATTATTGTTTAAGAAAATACATGAACATATATTGTATATTTATTAACATTTGGATATTTTTTCCGTAATAAATAATAGGGAAACATTGTTACAATCTGCATGAGGAGCAAAAAATATATTATTTACTTAACTCATCTGTTTTCTGATACCTCATATAATTAATTTAATAATATTAATGTTAGTTTACTCTTCTGTTATTACATATCCATATTTATTATGTATTAAGTATGTGTTTATTAAATCTGAACAAGGTATACCTAGTTTTCCAGAAATACACGTATTCTGAAATGAGTGTTCCAAATAATTATTATAATGAAATTTTACTAGAAAAAATACTAAACACATTTCACATCTGATTAGTCTTTAAAAATTATTATTCATAGTGTCGATAGTATAATTAATATTTTTTGGTTCGTATCATTAATTTTGGTGAATAAGTAAAATATTTTTAAAGAATAAACTAGTTTTGGATGATGTATGTTAAGATTTTTGCCCCGGTAAACTAAATTTAATCAGCATATATTATGTATGTATAATAATGTTTATATGTATATTGTATAATTCTGTAATCTAATATGTAATACAATGAATTGACGATTGTAATTTTTATGTTAATATAATATGTGAACGCGTTACCTGATAATGTTATTAATGTATTATTTGTTTATGTGTATCTTTTAGTTTTTAGTGTACAAATATTAATGTTGTTTTTATTTTGTTTGCAGGGAGTTGAGTCCGCGATGTCTGTCGAGGGAATCATCAGGTATCCCCCGATGTCCTTCGAGCGAGTCCGCATATTCTGGAAGGGGAGGACTCGCCGGTCTGTTACCAGGGTCACTGCCACCCCCTGCAGCCATGGCCGCTTACCTCGGGGCTGCGGCTGCTGCAGCTCATCAGGCCCACCAGAGGCTCCTAGTATCACCTTTAGCTGCAGTGTCTCCGCTTCTCGCTTCGAACGATTCTTCTCCCCCTCCGCCGCTTTTACCGCTGCTTGCCGGTCGATTACCCACCTCATCGCCATCACCTTCACCCTCGCCCAGGGATGATTCCGATGCTTTAGATTTTAGTACTAAGAGGCCGGATTCCAAATGCAGTGACATGGAAGTAGATGCCGTAAATTTAAGCAAGAGTTCAGAAAATAGCCCTCTCGACCTTTCAGTCGGTACTAGAAAGCGAAGTTCAGAAGACTCTTCCACTCCACCCCCGCTAGAAAAAGCTCTAGAACTGCCGATTACAAACCTGTCGTATCTCCTTGGACTTCCCCCGTAGCCGCTTCTCATTTGCCATATTTTGCCGCTGCAGTAGCCGCTGCTGGATTGTCTCCGAAAAATAATAATGCAACAGAATGGAATGGAAAATTAAAACACGGAGGCCCTACGCCCGGTGATGCAACCAAAGCTCTTGAAAAAATGAGCGAGTTAAGTCGTTTGGGCGGAGAAGAGCTGTTCAGATCAGTGGCTCAAAGTGCGGCACTCGGTGCTAATTTACCGGGCGCTGCCGGAAGACATAGCGCTTGGCAGTCACACTGGCTAAATAAAGGAGCTGATCAAGCTAAAGATGTTCTCAAATGCGTTTGGTGTAAGAAAAGTTTCGCAACGCTCGCTGACATGACAGTTCACATGAAGGAAGCTAAACATTGCGGAGTAAATGTACCTGTACCTCCTAGTCAGAATCAACTACCCCCGCCTCAACAACAGCCGCCGACATCTTCTCCGTCCGCTTCCAATAATAATAATAACGCAACATCGTCGAGTAGTTCCAACAAACAGAACCAAAATGATCTCAATCTTCTCATTAAAGAAACAATGCCTCTTCCTCGCAAACTTGTTCGAGGTCAAGATGTATGGCTTGGAAAAGGCGCTGAACAAACAAGACAAATTCTCAAATGTATGTGGTGTGGCCAAAGCTTTAGATCACTGGCTGAAATGACTAGTCACATGCAACAGACCCAACATTACACAAATATTATATCTCAAGAGCAAATTATATCGTGGAAATCTTCGGACGAGAATAAAGGCTCAGCTGCTCCGACGAGCGGAGCCCCTACTACCGGCGCTGCTGCTACTGGTGCAAGTAGTCACGTAAGCGCTGTACTCACGTGCAAAGTATGTGATCAAGCTTTTAGTTCACTCAAAGAGTTGAGCAATCACATGGTGAAAAATTCGCATTATAAAGAACACATTATGAGGTCAATTACTGAAAGTGGCGGTAGAAGACGTCAAACTAGAGAAAAACGAAAAAAATCTCTCCCAGTCAGAAAGCTCTTGGAACTAGAAAGAGCGCAACATGAATTTAAAAACGGCGATGGAGGTAATATGGGCCCAGTGAAACCCATCAGAGATTTGAGCGCCAGCAGCAGAATAACTTGTGAAAAATGTGGCGACAAGATTGAAACTGCTGTATTTGTTGAACACATAAGGCAGTGCGTCGGAGGACCTATCAGTAATAGCCAGAGAAATCTTCTGAAGAATGCTTTGATGTCTAACAACATACTCCAACCAGATAATCCAATGATGGTTGGTCATTTAACGCCTAGCAGAGAAGGAAGAAAAAGTGTGAATGATGATATCCCATCACCGGGATCTAGACATCATCGATCCCCCTCATCTGCAGCAGATCTTTCTCCAAATCCAAAAGAGTCAGCTAGTACTACAGAAAAGAGCTCTTCGCCTTCTGTTCTTAATGCCATCGAACAGTTAATTGAAAAAAGCTTTGATTCAAGATCTCGTCATGGTTCTGTACCCGGATTACACGGAGCAGCTTCACATGCTCCCATAGGATCTAGTATTTTAAAACGATTAGGAATTGATGAAAGTGTCGATTATACAAAACCATTGGTCGATGCACAGACAATGAATATTTTACGGAGCTATCATCATCAACAACAAGTTCAAGCTCAACATTTCAGTAGACGGGAAAGAAGCGGCAGTGAATCTAGTTCTATGTCGGAAAGAGGAAGTAGTAGAGTAGAATCGCTGACCCCAGATAGAAAAATGGATCCTCCAGCCTACCATAGTAATCAAAGAACAACACCGGACAGTAAACGAGGACAAACTCCTTCTTCAGACCGAATGAGCTGCAATGACGATCCTCCACCGGGGGAAGTTAGAATAAAAAAAGAAATACCAGACGATGAAGATCGATCTGTAGGCATGAATCTTTCAAAAGGATCTATTCATATCAAAAAAGAAATTGAAGACGAAGAAGATGCAAGACCAGAAAGCCGACAGGAGGCCGAGAGTCGCGATGAAAATCCTTCAACGAGTATTGTGAAGCGACGTGATAGTAGTGCGAGTCCGAGACCCCGTACTAGTTCTCATGGTCCGCCATCTGTACCTCGCAGTCCATCGCGCAATAGTGCCAGTCCCGCAAGTGATCGTTCAATTACACCCAGAAGTACTCCGGGAGCAGACAGGAAGCCAACTGGAAGTTTGGGTGCGTTATCATCAATGTTTGATAGTTTGTCGGGTGGAGGCGGTGCTAACAGTGAAAGCGGTTCTGGATCAAAAAGAGGTGGAAGTCACCCTTTAGCGGCACTGCAAAAGCTATGTGATAAGACTGAAAATCATCATCCTAATCATCGCGGAGGGCAATCTTCTGCTGGAGGTTCAGGTGGCACTCCATCACCGGCGTCATCGACAGGCCCTACACCAGGAGCCATCTTAGCCTTCAGTTGGGCGTGTAATGATGCCGTTATGACAGCTGATTCGATTATGAAGTGCGCTTTTTGCGATACTCCGTTTATATCAAAAGGAGCCTATCGTCATCATTTGTCCAAAATGCATTTTGTCAAAGATGGAGTTATACCTGATCCGGTCACAATCAAAGCAAATCAACAGTCATCCAGCGCCGCAATGTCTCCTCCATCAAAGAATACTGGAAATGGAAATGCAGCTCCTTCAACTGGCACTTCTGGAAGTGCAGCTACTTCATCTAGAAGCCCACCGCAAACATCCAACTTCGAGGAGAGCCCCCATTCGAAATTTTTAAAATATACAGAGCTCGCAAAACAGCTGTCGAGCAAGTACGTGTGAATTTGTATACGGATTTGTTTTAATAATTATAGAATGACATTTTGTTAGATCGATGGACCGGCCGTAAAGGTGTATATTAATAATATATTGGTCTCGTTATTATTCATTCCTGTCTTCTGTAAATGTTGTATATAGTGTAGGCATAGTTAGAGGGCGGGCGCCGCATGTGATGCTATCATATCCTGCTACAAAACAAAAAAGATATATCCGACTTCGCCGTAGTTTCATAAGTATTAGGTTTAACAGTATTGACCCTCAATACCAGCCTTTGTGAGGATGTTAATCGCACTTCGTACCCATTACAATATATTTAGCCGCGAAGAGCAAACTATATTTATCAGTCAAGTAACTTCTCTCACACATTATGTATACAAGAATTGTTGAAACCAGATGAGCATTATTTTTTTCATAGTACAACGTATTCAAAGAAATCGTCGACTGTTTGATATACGAATAAATTAAATATATTTTGGACGGTTGTATGAAGAACTGTGCTGCGGTTGAGCCAGATTTAGAAGAAGTCATTTATATGGTCCATCAATATGTAAAAATTAATTTAATGTAATAATAATAATAATAATGCCGTCTAAAGTTAGTTTATAGTTCATTCTCTATTAGAAACATTCATTCTCCAACACAGTGCGATCGCAATTGGTCGAGTTTGGTCCACCGACAAACTTATACTTAGCAAGTATACGTCTTGAATGATTAGTCAAAATTACTAATTATTACTATTTACTTATTATCCGATTCCCTTGTATAAATGAAGATAATCACCTAAACCCATTATGGAATATATTTGGGAAGCGTGTAATTTTAGGAACTATTGCTTTTTTTTCTAAAAAGAATATTTGAAACCGATCGCGACGGTATTTGATACGAAAGTATGTTTATCATATGTAAGGTTTGTGTACTTAAAATTCGCCTTTTTGCCCTTTGAAGTAATAAAATGTGATTTGACTTTCCCCGAGTCGTCATTCGGGGATGTACTGTTTTTGTATATTATTATTTTTTTGTTATTTTGTATTAGTTGTGTCGAATATACAATTGCGACAGTTTTTCTTTAAGTTATGTTATAATCTTGCTATTTAAACAAAAAGAGAGCCGCCGTCGCTGGTGATATTTTAATTTGATATAATTACTGTTGAAGTAATAGACGCGTTGAATTAGTCAATTGAAAATTAAGGAATGATTGATTTTATTTAATAAAAACTGGACACATAATATAAGTAAAGGAAGACTCAACGCCTTCAATAATGTGTTTCTCCCGTGTGATGCCGATATTGTAATAAATATACGATGGAGGAGCGAAGTGAACTAATTGATTACTTATTGATAATATTTGTAAATATAATAATGATGTAAAAATATTAAAATCTAATTAGTATACTATACTTTATTGTAATGCGCTAAGTTTGAACGAGTATACTTATTTCATTATAAACATGATATTTATTATATATATATTTAAAAAAAATTACTCTGTATACCACATGATAAGCCTATGAAAATTTACTGAAAAAAATAGTAAAGGACAAACAAAACATTCGTATACGTATCCCCCATTATCTACGATTCTTCCACAAGGATTTTTAAATTAAAGAACAAATTGTATTTTATCTGATTGTGTAACGAATATTTAATTATTATGTCTTTGGATTGTTTCACAAATGGATTTAATAGATTATATATGTATAAACAAATACATTTTTGTGTAAAAGAAACACCATGTATACGCTAGCTCTGATCAAGACAACTTTGCTCATAACTCGATAATTATTATATAAAAAATATTGATTTTACCAAATTCTCTTATTTAATAATATTTTGTTGTATATTGAAAAATGCAATTGAAAGCTCAAAAGAATATGTATGTTACAAACTATAAAACACTGCCTTTTATTTATCAATCCTCAAATCCTGTAAACACTTGATTGAGTTAAAAAAGGTAATGTATTTTATTTTTTTTTAGATTTCACTATCATAAAAGATTATTGATAGGGTTTTAAACGCTGCATATTTTAAATTGGCAAGTATTTCAGTATTGTTTATTGGCCGTATATATTTCGGAAAAGGGGGAAATCCGATTTCATAAAATAAAGGTAAATGTGGCCAGGTTCTTTATGATGTATGAAAATATCAATCGGTCTCCATGGCTCGGTGATCAGTGGATGAACAGTATAAATGTCTGCCAACTATTTGTATCGATATGTCTAGACTAAGATGACTATTCTAATTAAGTCTACTCACTATTATAATGATGTTCTGAAATGACAATACTACTCAACTGTCACCAATGAGTCTATTATTAAATAACTGCATTCAGAAGCCAGACACTTGTCAAGAAACTAAACGAAGAATAAATCATCCATAGTATGATTTCTTTAGAAACATCAATATTAACGATACCGCCGATAAGAATACCATACAATATGTATAAATATCAATATGGCGGTTCAAGCAGATGAGTTTGAGACAATTGGTGTTTCCTCTGTCAAACTCATCTGCTTGGTTCGTCATTTTTATATTTACCGTCCACTTGTCTGTGGTGTTGCTTTTACGGCATTAACTTATCACAAGCAATATAGTAATATTTAAAAAAAACAAATTGTTGGAAAATAAATTAATAAACAAAGTCAAGTCTTTTATTTAAAATATTTGTATTTATATTGCATATTTATAAAAATACTGACATATTTACTTATTAAGTATTTTACTTATTTTAATACGGAGTACAATCAATTGTTAATTAAAATAATTAATAAGTCATAACATAACCAGCGTAAAAGCTCAGGGGATAAGAAGCGTGGCTGCAAATACTGTGCTCATGGGTTCAAATCCCGCTCAAGTCAAGAATTTTTAAATTGATTTGATCGGTTATTACGACTGGGAGATCGGGTATAATATTAATAAAATCTCGATCGATCGTCTTGATCCAGGTTTACTCGGATTTCCTGGATTGTAAGGTAAATACTGCAGCGATTATTAAGTCGGTAGCTTGTGAAACTAGTAATGGTTAAGATCACCGACAAACAATTAATACATTGTTGTGTATAAAAAACCCTCTCAAAAAGACACTTTACAAAATAAAAGCCCCTAGGAGCGTAAATAAATAATTTATGGGAAAAATACAAAAACCCACTTGTTGAAAAGCTGATTGAAGAGCTAAAGTACAAGTACCTAGGCAAAATTTTATATTATATCTAGTATCTTTTGCACCTATTTAAAATTTATATCAGCAGGCCTGACTTGTCTTCATTTTGCCATCCAATACTACGTGGTTTTCATTATTTCTTTTATGAAGAACAACGAATTGAAAGTGAAGATTTGTTGTCAGGTGGTTGTGCAATATAATATGATGGGACTGGTATTCACAGGAAACTGGTGCCTTATGACAGCTTCATGACACTTCACTTCCTATACAACAAGCAGCCAATGTAATTATAACATTAATAATAAACAAGTACTCGGAATTGTAAATGTGCATATGATGAGCCAATAAGCAGACATACATATGAGTGGTCCTTCAACAAGTGGTGATATGGAGTCAGCTTATTCAGTCCCTTGTCATGATGCCTCTTCGATACGTCAATGTCCAGTGAGAGATGACCAACCATTTGAATTGCTAAAATATGTGTATTCCTGGTGAAAGCACGGGACTGATAACTTATAGCAGCCATACTTGTGATGACCCAAAGCTCTGATTCATGGCCGAAAACCTCTCTTCTTATTACACATACACATTTCACCTGAACCATCGATATACATTCACTATCACATTTTTATACCATTTATCAACACCTCGCATATAAAGAAAGGACCATCCATATGAAAAATTACATTGAAAATGAATTTGCCTTATGTTTCGAAGATCGTATAAAACAACTTATTTTTTTGTAAGAACATTTTTGCAAATTAATTACTAATTAACATTAAAATATCTCTTTAAACCTTACTTAGTTTAATGTTTATGTGAGGTGTAAGAAGATATGTGTCAATGCTTTCCATTAAAATTGCTAGCAAAGAGATTGATATTCGAAACCTTTTGAAGAGCCGCAAACATGTTCATTTTTACGCAATTTATGCGTTTTTTAGAAACAAAATAGTGAAAATGCCGCAAATTTTATACCGACTACTTCACAGCCCTAGTGTCGTAAAGGAGGCGGAATCATACTATTCTGGTGGATGATCTGCTTAAAAAAACACTTATTAAATACAAATACCTTAATTAAAGTACTAGAATTGCTTTACTATATTGTTGGTCGGTTTTTTTTTTGTTAGTAAATGCATTACCTATGTAAATAACAGATGAAGCATTAAACCACCGATAAAAAGATTAACTAAGCAACTCTATAATCGTTTTTAAGATGTACGTTTACGGTGTCGTATACCTAAGAAATTCAAGCGAAAAATGATGGATTCCCAGGGATACGTCACCGTAAACGTACACGATAAATACGATAGAAGAGTTGATCATCAACAAGATCAAAAGTACAGCAAATCAACTCTTTACTAGTTTTTAAGGTGTACGTTTTCGGTGTCGTACACCTAGGAAATCCAAGCATAAGAGAGAGAATGTAAGTTTAGTTATAGTCAATCAATTAATTAGGGCCGGTTTCTTCAACGCGAGTTAAATCTTGACCCCGTGATGCGTTTCTTCAAGATTTAGCTTTTGAAAGATAGCACTCAAACCTCAATCAAATGGTGTTTTGTTATGCACTGCTCGACTTTTTGTTTGATTTTGTTTATATCGAATTGATTGATGCTTATATTTGTTAATGCTGTATGTTGGTGGGGATGAAGATGTATTCCACATACAGTGTAATGTGTAGAGCACTAAGGTCCGGTTTCTTCAACTGGTGTTAAATCTCGAGTTCGTGTCACTCGGCGATTTACGCGCCAAGCTTTCAAAATCCAGCTCGGGGATATCGGGGTGTTATATTTAAATCTTATGCTATCCCCTCCATTCCAGTTTCAAGCGACACGCGTCTCTTGGACTCGAGTCGCCTGTATCCAAGTTCTCTTGAAGGCTTCCGATACAAACATCGGAACCGCTCGGCTATAGCTTTGACAGGCGCTGAAGAAACGGAATATTTGTTTATGATACGAGATTCGTACAATCCCTTGCCACATAGCATGCGATTTAACACAACTTGAAGAAACTGGCTCTATGATCCTAGATCAATTAGTTAGAGAAATTTGAAAAATAGCACTCAGATCTCAGTCAAATGGTGTTTTGTTGTGCACTTGTCGACTCTTCGTTTGATCTTCTCTATATCGAATTGATTGATGCTTATTGTTGTCTGATTGGTGGGGATGAAGGTGTAATCCACATATAGTGTAATGTGTAGTGCACTTAACTAAGCTACATGCATGATATTCATTGATACTTTCGGGGAGGGAGGACGTAAGGGTGTTTCAGAATGTAACCACACATTATATTGGGTATTGATTATTTCCAGATATTTTAGTGTTTATAGAGAATAGATGTATTTGACGAGTAGTGAGTAGTGAGTAGTGAGTAGTGAGTAGTGAGTAGTGAGTAGTGAGGCAGCTGTCGCACCTGATTGATGCTCAGTACACATGTCCAAGCCATACACGCCCTTTATGACTTATGACAACCATGCCGACATGTGCTTGTTCTCTTCTACTAGTACACTCTTCCCTCACTGCAAACATCAATAAAATACTTCATCACTAACCTAGCATTGCTCAATTTCAAAAAATATCTACAAGCATATCTTCACAATATCTGACGCTGAATAAGGGAAGGTGGCTGTATGTATTTTTTTGACTAATATAACACTGTTCCTAACATAGGTAAAAAATATTTCAAGAGTGAGACAGACGGCTTCAAATTTGGGTTTTCAAATAACTACATTAAAATCAAATTATTATTATTATATATATTTAATAAATATTTTTTAAAATATTTTATATTCAAAAGATTTTGAATTAAATTGAATATGATTTACTTTATTATCCTAAACACATTTTTCAGGAATGGTACTTTTATCAACCGACCTAGTCCGAGTGGGATTATTTAGTTTAATTATTATAATATTTTATTTTAACTCTCTGATATTTACACCAAAACATTATATGATATATATTTACAGTAAATATAGTTTATCATACATCAATTATTATATCCATAGGACAAACTATAAAGCAAACTTCAAAAATGGTATTTTATTTACCAATATTATTATCTTATAAGATTGTTATGTTCCGTCCGTTAAAATTAAAATATATAAATACATTTAACCACATTAAAAAATAATACAATAAAATGTTTGGTTAGGTTAGGCGCAGTGCTCTACAATACAACCTTTACTAATATATACAAATGAAATAAAACAGCTTGGCTACAGATACTGTAGATTACATTAAAGAAAATCGATCAGTTTATATACTGGGAGATTGGGAATGATATTTATAAAATCTCGATCAAGGTTTACTATAAACCAAATTTATTAATAACATATGGTAAAAAGCTTCTCAAGTAAATATGTACAATTAATTAAAATTTGCTACGCTTATTAAATTAAAAGTATTGATGTTGATTGTTTAGATCTATCAATTTGTATGTGTGTATTGATTCCACTGTTTCCAGCATATTGGCGTCAAATATTGAATGATTATTTTTTCCAGGTTATAAGTATGTTTTTCTTGGAACAAGTAGGTAAGGGCACAATATATGTGACACATTGAGTTGAGGGATGGCGGTAGATCAAGGCTTGGTCCCCTCGCTACCCATTATTGCCTCTCATTGATTTATTGGTTATGAATCAACGTCATATCTCCCCCCTACATACACAAAATATCACATTGGGTTGTCGAAAAGAATAAATTACACACACTATTCCCGAAACTACGAAATCCCATAAAAACTTGCACGCGAAAACCCATTACGAGGCGCCCTTGATGGGGGACTGCATTTAATTGCGGCTGGACGTCGAATCGTTCAACCGATATATTTAATCTAAAGTTATTGAAAACCTTACAGGATTATAAAAAAATTACAAACAGGGCTTCGATATGCTTCAATTATATTTATATACAAAAAAAACCTCTAGAATATTTCACCAATTTTAGGGGCTTGCGTCGGTAATTTTATATACCACGAATGCTTCTTATTCGTCAAAATTGTCACGTTCTTAAAGTTCATGAATGGTCCTCCCATGACGTCATGTGAAGTGTGTTGTTGTTGACAGAATCTCTACAAATATAGTATAAATTAGATTACAATAACTGTTCTGTAATTGTAGAACTGTGTAAAGTTTTTTAATGGCTGATTTGACTTTCGTCAATCATCTTTTATATATAAGAGATTTAGCTGAATCATATTAGATCTTAACACCTGTAAGGTTATATTTTGAGAAATAAAGTTAATAAACCAGGTATTTTCATCAAAAATCAATATATAAAATGTTTCAAAATTATTTGCATTCAACTCAATCTATTGAGAACAATAAATTCTTAACATGCAAATAAGTGCGTCTTTTACAATGGTATATATATTTGAGTTTTTAAAGAAATTAGATACCTATCTCATATAAAATATGCCTATTAGTTAGCAACTATATGAATATTTCAAGTCAACAATTAATCTTTTGTTTTAATATATTAAAACATGTCTAATTTTCGACGAAACATTTACCATACAAGTGTTTTAATGAGCCGTTTTATTCACTAGTACCTTTATGGATATTGTGAGTGAGTTGTCACGATTGTGGTCGAGTCGTAAAACATAATAAATACGGATGTCGAGTTCGTGATTCGGTATGGAAATTTCGCGATTCTCGTATTTCAATTTAAAAAGGTGATGTTTTCAGTACAACTATCATCGGCGATATCTCAACACTTCATCCAGCATGTGCTCTCAACTATGTACTTGATCTCCGTTATATGAATGATTTATTTTCAATACACAAAGGCTTCGGTATGTAATGTATTATAGTAATAGTAGATGGGCGGGAGTAAACCCTAAAATATAATATTTCTAGCATTCGTCACATAAACGCAGTAAATTATCATACATATGACTGGTGATATGACGCGGCCCGGCCATTAAAACACGTTTGATTTAGACGCGACCATAAAACTGATTTATTGTTTCCATCCATACACACACCACTACTATTCATACCAACTTGTAGTCGTCCATCCCTCACCTTATTATTGCCACGTACTCTAAGGGTAGGGGGTTGCTATATCCTGCGTTATCCCATACTATCCTCCTGCTGTCCACCGACAACTTTCTAACACATGTGATACTTATCTTATTCAATATAATGTTGTATTTCATCTTCACATCAGCAGTGTGTCAATAAGGTTTTTTTTCCTATAAGAAACTGATTATAACATTGTTTTTTTGTGTGGTAAAGACGCAAAATGTTGTTGAGTAATATATAATAGTTATTTTTATTTTTATATCGATGAACCCGCTATTTTTTCCATAAAAATCTTAAAAACAAACCATAGTCAAATCTAACCTAACCTAACCTACCTTATTTTGTTAATAATATTTCCCCATTTAATGTAATCTTTTTTATTTATTTTTTGGGATATTTTTGTTATTTTGATCATTTTTGTTTATTTATAGTTTCTTTAATTCCATTACAATTACAAGTTTAATACTTCCTAATAGTAATGAATTAATCATTAATGCGTTTTAAGCTCATGTTCTTGTTAAAAGAAAAAACAAATGGATACATCTTACGTATTAACTATAACCACAAATTAAGCCGTTGATATTTCATTATTTGTTTACGATGGTTAATTTTTAATTGAATATAAATGCCTTTTGTATAAAATAATTTTTTACCTAATTTGAAAAATGCATCTTTAATCAGTGTGCTAGTTATTTTTTCTGTAATGCCCGACTGATGAATAAAGGATAATTGATTTTAATTTAAAGATATCAATGTAGCATTAAATATTGCGTTGATCAACTAAATAAATAGATATAATCAACTAAATAACTATATGTACATAATATATGTATTAACAAACTAGTCAGTTTAACAAATAAAATTCTGATCAGAATCTTATTTGATTTTTCAAGTATGAAAAAATAGACACACTTGTGGTTGGACAGATTCATACCTGAAAAATGATGTGCAGCAAATGTGGCACGCTTCATAACAATAATATTTGGTGGGCCGGGGATCGCGTTTTTCATCGGCTCAAAAATGATTTAAGCTCGGATAAAAAAGGCGAGTGGAATTATTTATAAAGTGAATAAATAAATAGAGGAGAGTTTGCGTATCGAATCAATAAATAAATACACATTGGTCGATAAACCGTGACGATCTGTCATCAGTATGAGTTATAAACCAACTGTCAAGCCGTGAGACTATGGCATTGCCAGCTGCGCATTCTATACATCATCAACCATTTACATTCAATCACTATTCAAAATAATTAAAAAAATATGTTTGAATGTGCACAATTTATACAAACAAAAGACTTTGAAATTATCCCTGCGAGTCATATAAATAATTCTAATAAAATCACAAAAATCACATTGTTCCTGTATATTATTCACTCGCGTATCTTTTGTATTATTCGATGTAATCTTTTACCCCCAAGAAAAAGCTTGTACTTAAAATGACTTTAGACCGGAAACATTTCAGCAATAAATCATCTACAAATTATTTAATTAATTGAATTATTTTCCTGTCCTGAAATTGACTAAGGTTCATACAATAATTTTAACTGCTAATATTTTTTGAATATCAACAGTAAGAAAAGAACTAATTTGATGATGAAATTTTTTGTATTCACATATAAGCTCATTATTATACCAGCATGAAAGCTCAGAGATAAGAGGTGTGGATACAAATATTGTGGTCATAGGTTCAAATCCTGCTCAAGTAAATTTTTTTAAATTGATTTGATCGGTTATTACGACTGAAGCTAATCGGTTATTACGACGTTAATTATATTAGTTTTGGGATATTTTGTTAGATTTACATACACTTTATAATAACCAGCGTAATAGCTCAGGGGATAAGAAGCGTGGCTACAAATACTGTGGTCATGGGTTCAAATCCCGCTCAAGTCAAGATTTTTTAAATTGATTTGATCGGTTATTACGAGTGGGAGATCGAGAATAATATTAATAAATTCCCGATCGATCATCTTGATTTCCAGGTTTACTCTGATTTCCTGGATTATAAAGTAAATACTGATTATTAAGTCGTTGACCTGTGTAACTAAGATCACCGACAGACAATTAACACGTTGTTTTGCATAAAAAACCCTTTAAAAAAAAGCTCTGAGGGGCGCAAAATAAATAAATAAATTGAAATAATCCCGAAAAAATCATACCAATTCAACAACCAATTTATTGTCCTAGGATCAAGTTAAGACACTTGTTATGAATTTCAAAATATATTTTTGAGTAGGTAGGAAAAAATTTAAGAACCAGCTGTCAGATAATTAAATATACATTTTGATCAAGGATGAACTGGCAGTACTTGTACGTATATTTTGAAAGTGTAAGTATTGTTAGCGTTAGGACAAATAGTATGGCGGCGGGATGTATCTTAGCGTGAGTGAAATTATTATATTTTTAATTTACACAAGTTGCGTACGTTCAGAGTACTTCAATACATCAAAATGATTTATCATGATAGGTTTCAGGCCAAGAAATTTATGGGCCTCACGACGAGACGGTACAGACCAGGGCGACCCACATCCTTTTCCCCCATCACTTACATCACACTCTCTCTCCACTTTTAAACTAACTCACAACAAATTTACCACCAATATTGTTCATACTTCCTCGCATTTTTAGTCTACAGAATGAGAACATTGATCTATGTACTAGTAAGAAATGATAATCATTCAAAAAGCAAATGCTACAGCCAACATTAATAAAGACCATTAATAAACTGGATTAGGTACATTACCATACATTGTATTCCATCATTCCTAGAATACCACCGATATATTGGCCGGCCATATAAACTCGATGTATACATATCAAGATGGCGGACCAAGCAGATGAGTTTGACTGACCAGTGTTTAAACAACAGTAATGAAGGGCGATGTAATCCTCTATCGAGAATTCACACGAATCGACATTTAGCGCGCTAAAACAATTAGTGTTATCTCACTCAGATTCGTCTACTTGGTCCGTCATCTTGATATTTATTCAATCAATTGTATGGATTGCTAATATATCGGCAGTATCGGTTTAATACAGATTATTATCGGTTTAATACAGATTGTATTTATTGATTTTTTTCAAATATAAAGAACTTAAATACAAAAAAATATTATTAACATATTGGTTTTTATCGAGGAATCACTCAATATTTTTTTCATAGCAGTCTTTTATAGATATTTTTTAATTTTACGTATAAAAAATATACTATCCATTTATATTGATGGATGCACTATATAACATTACTAATTGTATTGTCGGAATTTTATACCTATAGTAGATATTGATTCTTCAGTAAATCCTTACAAATGAATTCAAAAATATTAGAATATTTAAAAAAATGATAAAATAGTGTCTTTGGGAATAAGTTCGCATGTGTTTAATAAACTTTTATCGCATAAATTTGTACAGAAATTGCGTATTTTACAGGATGCATAGAATCTATACATATGTGTATGTAGTTTGAATGTCAAAAAGTATTATATTTTTTATCTTCATCTTCAATGTGTACACATTATATATACTATAGTTGGTGTAGTCGAATGTCGTGCTCTTGTAGAAGGATAAATTTACAAAAGCTGTTGCATCAGCTAATTTAACTGACAGCAAAGTTTATTAGCATCATACAAGCTTACACTTCTCGTATAAATCATATAAAAATTACCCACCCTAACACGTCACTGTGCACCCGTTCACCGATTCTTCAACTAACTTTTCTTACCGCTCAATAAACTACCTATGACACAAAATATTATAAACAGTAATTAAAATTTAAAAAAATATATATAGAGGAATGAGTTATAGGGTTGTTGTTGATTAAATTTAGCTGGAGATATCCAAACGATGTTATTTGGCGAGTTCATCTTTGAGTAATTCAGAACATTGAGATTATTTTCGGGGTGAGGGTGTATTTGGTTTTTAATGCTTCGAAGAGATGTGTTAAGTGCGACGTAACGAAATTTTCACCTTTCCACAAAAGTTGTTGTGTACACACATACACACACCTGTGCCAACAAAAGAATCAGAGAGAAGGAGGTAGTAATATAATGGAAGTATTAGTAAGGAGGCACCAACACAAGCTCTCTGTAGCGTTGCAATAACTATAAAGCGCCACCATTACACGCCTTTGAACGACCAATTCAACAGCGCTAAAACTTGAGTGAATTCTGTCATAAAGAGGGGGTTGCACACGCCCCAGACCGACCGTTGTTGAAGAGGGTGGAAGGCGCAGTCCTTTTAAAAGATTTATACGAAACTGGCGCAATTACCACCGACTGCAGCGAGCCGATAAAGGCGGCATTGTTCCACACACCGGCCACTCTACGCTGATTGCCACCAGCCCATATCATAATGTACTACTTCCTTATATCTTCAACCTCCTATACTCCTCATTTGCTTACTATACTCACCTCAGGTGCCCTCATCGATCGCCATTCCTTATCTGCAAAACACGACAAACTCATTTACGAGAACCTCGCTCGAGCTGCAGACTGATTAACACATGACGTGCATTGTTATGCAGCTTTTGCCAATGATAATAAATCCACCATTTTATGCTTACCTGGTGAGCATTCATTACTTAAAATAATGGTCTTTAGCATTAAAAAATTTAAAAAAATCAGGTGACTGACTGACTTGGAAGTTATTCGAGGTCAAAGGTCACAAAACTCAGTTTTTCATGATTATCTCTCGGTTTCTATAGCTCCACTTAACACTTATTATAAACATTTTAGAACATTAAATCTGTGACACCTTTGCCTTGATTAGTTAAGTATGTGGTGAATTTTTACTAAATGAAATCAAATGTTTCAATCACCTATCATTGGATTTACATAATGCGTAGTATTAACAATATTTAAATACCGTGACGCCTTCCCTATTGACGGGATTCCCTTGTAAGGGGTTGGCGAGGACACCGTGGCCTTAACGGGAGAATATAGTAGAGGTGGTTTCCCAGACCACCACACAGCAATAAGTCCTTCAGGTCTAGTAGATCTACCAACTGACTCCAATGGACATCGTTTTTATCAAACACGAGAGTCTTCACTCACGAATCTGTTAAACTAACCACTGGACCACAAGGCGGCTCGTAATTAATAATATTAAATTGGATTCTCTTGATCATTTGTACTAATGCATTCACGAAAGTGTCTGTACTACTAATTATCATGTAAGATTCAAGATAGCTATAATATTTACCTATAGTTAAATGTATATAAGTGATAAGTAGTCACAAGAGCAGAATTAGGCTATTGTCGTAGGAACGGGTCCATCATTTCGTAGCAAGGTCTACGGTGGCGTAGGATGAGCATAGTATTCTTTGTGGCGCATTCCACTTCCTCAGCATACGATAACTCAGGCTGGAGGCGCGCTAATCTCAAATCCCAATCGGCAGTAATTTTAGCTGGAAGAAAATGTCTCTGGGCCAACAGCGGGCGGGGATAAGGGCTGAATTATGTGCCACCCTTACAGACCAGCCTCCGGCACGTATGTCCACCATACACCACATGCCAGTCACATCATCCTCTCCGTACACTCCAATCTATTTTAATCTGAAAACAATGTTAAATATAGTATTGAAGCATAAGCAAAACAATCTTGTTATTTATGTGTGTTTTGTATTCTCAATAGATAGAGCCTTTATTTAGCTTACTGTTCGACAACAAAAATATCATTATTCATCGTGTCCGAAAAGACTAGAGCTTGCGGAATAATTTCAAGATTTATTTCCACCGAGTGATGGAAACTTTTGTTTTCCGTAAATCCGATAAAAAAATATAATTTGCCAATAAGTTTGTAGTGAGTTTGGCGATCAGCGAAAGGGAGTGACAGCTCAAAGATGGACGGTCGAAATACACTGTAGATAGTGTCTAGGTATCTTTTACATTCTACAACCCCCTTGTCTCACCCCGCTACGGGATTAAGCTAGACACAAATTTAGTAGAACAGAACCTTAACGAGCGATTTTTAATCGATCGTTAATCTGAATTGCAATTACTTACTCCCTCGAATGAGAATCCGTGTTATGTATGATAATGATTTAGTTCCCAGGGGTATGACGCATTCTTATTCTGTCATATGTGTATTGCATATGCATTTAACATCAACACAACGCACATTATGAAAAAAGTGAAGAACGACATTGGCGAGAGACGCGTCAGATGCAATTTAGAGTGGAGCAGTTTGTCTGCGGGGACTTGATGCCTTGATATATTGCTTCCTTTAGTAATAATTATCATCGAAGACACATTCGCACGCATATTTAAAGTGATGTCAGCTTTTTGAAAAGCCAGTGATATATGTATATACTAGTACGGTGTCCCTTTTTGAGGGAATGGTCGCCGGACAGCGGGGGCCTGGGTCTTCACAATGCCTACCGTCTAAATCAAATGGCTTGAAAGTAATCTTTGCAGAATGAATCGCTAGCTTAAATAATCTATCTCTCCTTGCGAAACGGCTCAGTCGGAAACAAAAATGAGATTCGAATACAAAATGTGCCGGTGTCAACTACACAAAATCAAAATATTTAATCTTTACTTTATATGTGTCATACACAATATATGTATAATAAAAGTGTGCTTTGTCAATCGTCTTAAACATTGTGTGAGTGACAGCAATTAATCAGGATCGTATTATGGTCAGTAAGAGATAACGTAAGATAAGTGTCCGGTATTAGGTTACATATAGGCGCTTCTGTTTTACTACAATATCATTCACATTTTTCGACCCATTCAAGATTTGTATATTATTCATAAATTATCTTAGTTTTTACAATAAATATATGTTGAAAAATATTTTTAATATTTATTTATTAACAGTAAATTGGATTTCATTAAGATTAATTAGAGGATTTTACCATCATATAACCACTTTTTTTATAATCAAATTACAAATACTAAATAAGCCAATATATTTTTTTTATATACAGTAATTTGTATCATTATTATGGTTGGTAATATTATTATGTTTTCATTTTAAACGGTGGGACAAAAGTCCTGCTAGAATTTTGAATTTATTATAAATATTGTCACCATTTCTGCTCGTTCTTGTGGCGTATATAAAATTGGGGCGGGGCGTCTACAAAACAATGTTTAAAGCAAAATTGATCAAAATTATATATATATATATAGAAGAGTAGTATATGGTAAGCAGTATATAAATATATATATATATGGTTATATATATATAAATTTTATATATATATATATATATATATATATAGTAGTATATGTATATATATATATATATATATATATATATATATATATATATTGCTTATGGTATGGTAATTTTTATACGTATGTATTGTTTTCGATTTTTTTAATTAGAAATTTCTCTTATACATGTATAATTTGTTATATTTATATATTATGTATTTTGGTTTGATGACTTCGATATTTGTAAATCGTCACAGTTCCATGTAAATCCTAACAAATGTGTACAAATCAACGTTACAAATTGAAAAAAAAAATTGAATTCGCTATAAACAAAAGAAGAAGCGTCTTTGTGGGTAAGCGATTGAATTAAATAATTTGGGGCAAAAGACTGAATCTAGATGATTATGCGGGTCTTAGAAATGGTCCAGATTCGAATAGAAGATGACAGGAGACATGAGGCACATAAGATCAGAGAGTAGTAGTGATGTTTGGTGTTTTTTGGTCGTGACAGGTTTAGCAAAAGGAGGGCGCGATATATCTCTCAGCTGTCACATAATTCACTAACTAACTAACGCCAGCTTCTTACTACTACTACTAACATTACCAC